>CAXHWN010001344.1:372500-622466 GCA_964020975.1 Hermodice carunculata
ATATATATATATATATATATATATATATATATATATATATATATATATATATATATATATAACACAATACGTCTATATCACGACTTGTGAGATTAACTAACTCCATAAGAAGCACGTATCTGAACTTGCAGAAGACTGCTGACGTTGACTTGACGACTACTGATGTTTCTGGGTCGAGCAAGTACAAGTGCAACCTTTTCCTCAGCGAACATGGTCTTGCCTGTATAAATGTCTACCTCCGAGACAGCCATTCAAAGGGCAACGCTCTGCGTGATTTTCTTACCCATGTATACTTTGGACAGGAATTAGTGAATTAGCACATACTTTATCCAAGGGTGATGCGTCTGTCAACGCGATAACTTATGAATGGAAAGACCTACCCTGACTGGGCGAGTCCTCCCTATGCACTGCTCCGATGGCTCCGCATATTGACCTTGAACTTATTTCAAGGTTACAAAGGTCAATTATGTCAATACCATGTCATGTTCCATGTCAACGCGGTAATGTAAGAATGGAAACGGCAATCCCAAGTGAAGTTGATGTGTGGGTTCCTCTTTTTATGGAGCACTCGGGCAGGATTAAATATGAATGACATTGACCTTGTTCTGAGGTTACAAGGTCAATTCCATAACTTGGTCAGTGTCATCACGAGGTACCTCCAAACAGATTTATTGTTAGACTCTTTTGTAGTGACGGGAGGGATTGAATAGGAATGACCTTTCTCAATGTTACAATGGTAAATTTGCCAGTTTCATGCCATGTTCATTGTCACCGCGAAAATTTAAAAGTGGAAGATCTGCGACCCTGGCGTTTTTGAACACTGCCCGCTATTTCGTTGTTTTTTTTTTGTTTTGTTTTTTTTTTGTTGTTGTTGTTGCAAATTAACTATCTTGTGATACTTGTCATTAGATCCCGACAAAGGAATTTTGAGGTGCACAATACTTATACTATTTATTTATTTATTTATTTATTTATTTATTTATTTATTTATTTATTTATTTATTTATTTATTTATTTATTTATCTATTTATTTATTTATTTATTGTTTGTTTGTTTGTTTGTTTTTTATATTCATTTACATGTAATGACTTTTTTCAGCCATAGGCTTGTGCTAGTTACTCCCAACACATGGTGGATACAAGAAAAAAATACCAGGACACGTTCTCATTACGGCTATCACTCCAATCAGAAATGGCGGGGGTGCTGCTTTGAATTTTTTCATTCAGAGGAATTTTCCAATAAAGACGTTGTACTCAACATTGTTGCTGCCAGTGTAGATATGTGTCAACATAGGTTTTCACTTTCTTTGGCACGTGATACGTGTAGATAAGATATTTGTGTACTCTTTCTCATTTTGGGGAAATGCTTAACACTCATGCACTATCTTATTGATCTGTCTGTGGCTTGAGAAATGGGGGGGGGGGCAGAGGAAAGATCCGTTTCTTGGTCAAGAATCCAGTTGACATGTGAACTGCCGCATGCACTTGCAGATCACTTGATTATTAAGATCCATCTGGCACGTGTATCCCAGCCATATTAGAAGGGGGGCTACGAGACAGAATATGTTGGTATACGTCCATATACCTTTCACACCTGATGGTCCCAGATTGCTTTGATGTCTACCTGACACCCTCGGGTGTCTATGTCTCTAACAAATGTACTTCTGTTTCCTCTGGGACCTTGCCCAATCTCTAATACGCGTTCTTAAAAGTGTCCCGCAAAGTTTGTTAACCCCTTTCCAGTCAGAATAAGACTTTATTAACAGGTTTCCTTGGCGAGGATTGGGCCCTGCCGCCACTTTTGGGTGATTTAAGAGAAGAGTAGTCAAAAGACAATTAGAACGTATGGCTCATTAGGAATTCGAGCCATCGCCGTGGCCGTTGTCTGGTCAGATGTCCCTCTATCTGTCCTCGGGTGTCAAATTAACTTGTTTCAACTGGGGTCATGCTCCCAACATGAGGCAAAAAGTTATCTGCAAGAAGCACCCGTCAGTCAAGCAAGGCAACTCTCCCCTCAGGGCTTGTCTCGTGACGTTTGGGGTTTTTTAGCTCTTAAAAGATGGTCCCGGTGAACAAGCGTAACAATGATTAGGACAAAAGCATTCTCGTTCTCAGATAAAAAAAAAAATCAGGAAAGTCAGTTCCAATTTGCCACAAGTATTTTAAATTCTGAACATTTTCTTACGGATAAAATTTTTCTATGCAAAACCGAATTTTATGTCACTTCTGAGACGCGAAGAAATTGATATATCTTTTGGTTAACCACAAATCGCCTGAAAAAATATGTAAGTGTCATTTTAAAATATTTCAGCAGACGTTATTTTTGGCCAATTTCAGCAGGGTCCATGCCACAGTATGACAGGGTAACTAGCAAAACACAGACCTACATCATTTTACATGACAGCCCGCTCCGAAGAAGAAGATAATTTATTTGCCTGCACTGACAAACCTTCCATAACATAATTTTCCAACGGACCAAGATTTTATGGCAAGGGACACGTTAACCAGGTGGCAATTTCATCATTTGTATTTCTTAATGTGGACAGTTGAAGAGAAAAAAGGAAAGCAGGTGACAATTGAAGTTATGGGTCATAAACGGCAGGTTCTTCCGGGAAGGTGCTGCTGTAAAAGTCCAGCCACAACTCCAACTTCAACACCATCACCCTTTACACATATCCGTAGCTGGTAATTATAAAGTGATTGTGTAAATATTTTCTCTGGCCTCTCTGAAAGAGCGGTTTAAACGCTGCGTATGACACTCATTTACATAAAAAAACTCACTATCCACCCGGCCGTCTGTCATTTTAGGCAGGATTCTTCCATACACCTGTTAACCTGTGTAAATTTGTATAATGCATGACCTGCGCTTTCAATGTGGACACAAGAGGCTTCCTTGCCTAATTCTTACGCATGTTCTGCCACAAATCTGATCAGTCGATAGGTGCTGTAGTTTTCAGCTCTGATACCTACTGATATATATAGTCTTGTATCTCTTAATCGAAGTCGCTTTAACTAGCTGCATTGAGGAACTTGTCAAGGATACAGTATCAAACCCTTCATCAGTATCAAAGAAATTAACTTGCTTTTGCATCATATTTACGTAACTTTTCTCATTGGATAGAAGTAAAGACATCTGAGCTGCGCTGGACTGGACGTCCCCTACAGTAACACTGACTGAAGAAAAACCTTTTTCTTCTGTCTGTTTTGGACCCTTAAGCTACAAAGTGTTTCCTAAAGCTGGAGGCACAATACGTTAAAATACTTCTTAATTAACCCTGATGTAAAGTGACGCAAAACTCAAAGATGTTCTTATTCCAACGTAGTGTCGCAGTAAGACCTCTTATGTGTGCTTCTTTTGTGATGGACGTAGCACTAAAATTACACTACATAATTAGAACGACTGACGACCGTTATACAACGCTCTGAACATATTCATTATTACAGTTGTGTGACTCCTAGTGAAACACGTCTCAAATGTTATTATCTCACCCCATTACATCCTTTCTTTAGGCTAGTTTTACATTGACTCGCAATCTTCCCCCAAAAGAGACATTGTTTACTATCAGCAATTCAAAGAAACGCCCAGTAATTCAAGACTTTCATTGAAAGACAAGTAAGCGCAGTTGATGACTTTAGTGACGCCATTGCATTTTGTACATTAGGGTTGAATTAAAATTCTGGAGTGGCGTGTGGAGAAGTGTCGACCCCTTTTTGCACATACAATGATCGGAAACAAAAACCCGATTCTGTTTAACTGAACACAACTGGAGGGTGTTTACATGGTAAACCTTATTTCTTACGAAAACAACGTTGTTATAAGTTGCAGGCTTACAAACGTTTTCCATCGCTCTTCCTTCGCTTTGCCCCACGAACCTCATTTTCCGTCTCCCGAAAAGCAAATTTTGTTTTAACATTGGTACAGATATGATCCGTTGATGTGACTTGAGATCATTCGTAAAAAAGTTATAAATGCTTCAAAATTTGTTCGTCTGATTGCCTGGATACGACAGAGGAAATACGGTACCATCACACCCTAATATATCCGCCAGATGGTGCTATGTTTATATCTTTGCAGTTCAGGTGACCGTTTATGTGGACTTAGCCTGTATTATAGTCCACCACATGAAGTCAGTCGTCGTCCGCTGACATTTACATTTTCGACGTCATCTGCAAAAGCGTGTTCTGGATTCTCTTAGAACTTCGTGGAGATCAGTTTTGGATGGATCTCTACCAGAGAAGTTCAAATAATAACGTTCCAGTGACTTTTTAGATTTTTGACATTTTTTCGCAAATGTTAAAAAGTATTCTCCAAAACTGCTGGACCAATTGCTTCGAATTTGCATAGGGGTACTCCTCTGGACGCCTATGCCTTAATTTTGCCAACAGGTGGAGTTCGCTTTTTACCTCAGTTGACTTATCAGGTTATTGGATCGGTGGTGATTCATCATCTGTCCGTCCTTCTGTTCACAATAAACTTGTTGAGGATGTGCCTTGCAAAGTTATCTGCCTACTTTGTTCTAAATGTCACGCTTCATTGATTTGTACATTTTTATGTGATTAATTTTTCCCTGATGTTTCGCTTGGCTAAAACTTAAATAAAAGTTCCGAAACGGCTGTGCAAGTTGCTTTGAAATTATATATTGGTAGGCTTCTGGGTACACATTTATTTTAATTTGTTCACAAGGTGGCACTGCAAATTTTTTTGACGATTTTTTGTGTTTTCACAATTCTTTAAAAACCGCCATACGGATTGCGCTGAAAATTGGTGGAAATGAACCTTGTCGACAAATAAAGCGGTTCACTAGGTGGTGATGTTATGGACTATTGGTTTTTACGACTTTTTATGCCCCCACCGGGGGGCGGGCATATAGATTTGCCCTTGTGCGTCTGTCCGTCCGTTTGTCCGTCCGACATTAAAATTGTCGCATTTGTATCGCGCATATCTCCAAAAGCGTTTGAGGTACAACCATGAAACTTTGTGGAAACATCTATCAATATATGGAGGCATGCACCTGGGGTTTTGTTTTTCTCTTGGATTGATTATACCGTCTTAATTAATCACCCATTAACTTGGAGAAGTGTTAATTCGACGTCAGACTTGTCACATTTGTGTCGCATGTATTCCAAAAGTTGTTTGAGCTTCAACCATGCAGCTTTGTGCAAACGTTTATCCATATATAAATGTGTGCACCAGGAGTTCTGTTTCTGTCTAGGACTAACTATCTTGTGTTAATTGTTAATTAACTTGGGGAAAATGTTGATTCGACATTAGAATTGTCACATTTGTGTGTCGCATGTATCTCAAAAGGTATTTGAGATTCAACCATGAAACTTTGTGGAAACATCTATCAATATATGAAAGTGTGCACCTGGGGTTTTGTTTCTCCCTTGGATTAATTATTTTATGTTAATTAATCATTAATTAACTTAGGGGAAATGTTGATTCGATATTAGACTTGTGTTACATTTGTGTTGCCTGTATCTTAAAAAGTATATGAGGTTCAACCATGAAACTTTATGGAAACATCTCTCAATATATGAAAGTGTGCACCGGGGTTTTTATTTCTCCCTTGGATTAATTATCTTGTGTTAATTAATCATTAATTAAATTAGGGAAAATGTTGATTCGACGTTAGAATTGTCACATTTGTGTTGCATGTGCCTCAAAAAGTATTTGAGGTCTTATACCAGTTACATGCTATAGTCTTCCCAATGCTGATGGGGGGCAATGACAGGTGGGGGCATCCGTGTCCTTTGAACACTTTTCTAGTTTCATTATATAAGGCCATGGGAATTGTAATGATAATTCCCCTTTTCGACTCCTCCAAAGCCGTCAGCCAACTCTAAGTCAGACCTGGTGGGAATGTACCTTCGGTAGTTCTCTAACTGAAGATTCTCAAATGGTAACGCTTAAGTATTTTGGGGATTTTTTAAAGAAAATTTTCGTTCATTTTGGAGTAAAATCTTTTAAAAAATATTCATTTATGGTGCAGCTTGGCCAGTTGCTTTGAAAGTGTACGGATACACTTTTAGAGACCCTCAGACTAACACTTGTTCAATAGAAGGTGCTGCGCAATTTTCGAAACGAGTTTTGCGTGTTTTCCTTATTTTCAACTTCTCCTTAAACAGCATATGTCATTTTCTACTAACTAAACTTGATGGGAATATACCTGTATTCGATGTGCAGAAAGTTTATTCACTATATCGTGTGTATTGCGCTGCTTGTATTTCCGGATTTTTAACGAATCATTGAAATTGGAAATAGTCGGCCAGGGATATACTGGCGTTGTTACTTTTGGGACAGCAGCGGATGTAACTTACAAACTTAAAGCCCGGTAATGGTGGACCCAAGTCCCATAGTCACCATTAATCGCTAGTAGAAAAGTACTTTTAGGGTTTCTTGTCCTGTTGTTAATTTTGATATTGGGTGACCTTTAAAGGCCAACCTACATATTGACTTATATACATGGATAATGGTGGTACAACCATGAAACTTTGTGGAAACATCTATCAATATATGAAGGCGTGCACCTGGGGTTTTGTTTTTCTCTTGGATTGATGATACAGTCTGAATTAATCATCCTTTAACTTAGAGAAGTGTTAATTCGACGTCAGACTTGTCACATTTGTGTCGCATGTATCCCAAAAGTTATTTGAGCTTCAACCATGCAACTTTGTGCAAACATTTATCCATATATTAATGTGCACACCTGGGGTTTTGTTTCTGTTTTGGAATAATTATCTTGTGTTAATTGTTAATTAACTTGGGGATAATGTTGATTCGACATTAGAATTGTCACATTTGTGTGTCGCATGTATCTCAAAAGGTATTTGCGATTCAACCATGAAACTTTGTGGAAGCGTCTATCTATGCTTGTGGTTATTATTGAAAAACTGATAGGAAGGTATCGAAAAGGTTTCTTTTGTTTGGTAATTTTCACCTTGTGTGTTCTTGAAAGGTTAAACTAATCTATTGGCTTAAATCTTGGTAATGGTGCATCCTGTGACTTTTCTTTTTGAAAATAATGACTGAAGAACCGTGTGAGAGAAGACTGCCATGTTGGAAACAGTTGTGATCGTCTTGAAGAAGGGTGACCTTGATATTATTTGGGAGGCCATAGGACCACTTCAGTCCGTACATCCAGCATCAACTGAGCACGGGACTGTCACAGTCCTCTAATTTTTTGGCAAAATCTTTAAAAAATCTTGTCATCTAAACCATCTCGGTCAGTTGCCTTAAAATTGCCAAGGAACACCTCTGGGTATCCCCAGACGAGAGTGGGACGACTAATAGGTTGAATATCAAAGTCAACCAAGTATGGGCCGTTCATACAGCCCTCTTGTTTTACATTTTTAATGAAGTTTTGCGTATTTACTATTTTCGGCTGCTTCTCCATATCAATTGTCAGTATATTTGTGGTTTTGATTTTTTTTTTTTTTTTTGTTCATTTTCTTTTGCTGAACCTGGACAAATCTTCACCCAAACCGAAATTGCATAAAGACACCTTTGGGGATTCCCGGACTTAAATCATATCCTACAAAATACAAAACATACTAGATACGAAGATTTGCTTAAAAGAAAATCTGTCTCTGTTCTTCGAAAGGACGGTTTTTGCCTTGTTCATTCAAATTGAAATTGGAAAGTGTATATGATACAAAACATAAAATTTTAGAGGAAAAAATATAGAAAAAGGATATGCAGGTCAAAAAAAAATGCCAAATAGGAAGAAAGAATTCTTGATATAAGAGAACACCAAGTGTCGGCAAACAAACAAGATTTAGTCATGCTGTGAGAAACTCCAGTCAGTACATTTTTTTTTTTTTTTACAAATTTGATGCACTTATGGAATACCATTGCCACTACTGCATGAACTGATGACAAGACGGTCAACACATGGAAGCATAAAAGTGTTTTGTCTGACATGAGTGAAAACCATGTACATATACATATGATTGACTGCAGGTGACAGACTATAGCATGGCGTATGTCTGGCCTATCACAAATATGCTTAAGTCTGGTATTGTTGCTCGTAAGTTGCATTATTTTAAGTTCAATGATAGGGCTACCTTCTGTTTAGAGATTCTGTTTTGAGTTGCATCTGAAAGCTTAGTTCTGGACAAAATATGATGATGGGCAAATCCGGGATTTGAAGTCAGAATGGCACATTCATGCATAATAGTTTTGAAGATAGATATTCCACATCTGATTTTTCGCTAATAGATATAAATCCAATTCTGCAACTTTTTTTCCGTTGTTCAAGTGTCAAATATCAGGAAACAAACATGATGTGGTCATGTGATATCAGAAAATACATATATAGCTGATGAGAGTTCAGTTTTATTCTGTCTGTGTGCCAACACACATATTGTTTTTCTAGGAATTCTTTCTTTCTTTCTTTCTTTCTTTCTTTCTTTCTTTCTTTTCAGGTTAATTTGTCCGACATTTCATTTGAAATGTATTATACGTAGACGCTCGGCACAATTATACTTCTATAGATTAAGTCTTACCTTTTTATAATGATAGGTCATGCTTTTCAAAATAATGAAAATGAGGACTAATTGAAGTTTAAAATCTTCAATGTCTTATATACTATAGTAGATATGGTTCCGAGTGTATAGAAGTTTGATTATAGCAAGGCAAAGATCATCTCAAATATCAAGGTCATGTCAAGATGAAAGGTCATGTGAAGGTCAAAGGTCACTGTTAGGTCAAAATGTCATTTTAAAGGTCAAGGTTCACTTCAGGTAGCGGTCATCTCAAGGTCAAAGGCCACTTTCGATGATGGCTTTCTTTTAGCCACAACTAGGTCAATTTTTATCCAATCGTGATCATGTTGGGCTCAAATTGCAGCTATTATAACACTGCACATTTTTAAGCTTATATGTGATCTCTAAAGGTCAGGGTCAATGGCACTTGGACCTTTGTGAGTTTAATCCAGCCATAACTCGACCAATTTCCATCCAATCCTAAACATGTTAGACTCACATTGTAGGTACTGCAACTCTGCATATTTTGGTAAAAAACATGTAACCTCTAAAGGGCAAAGGTCGAGGTCATTTGGCCCTTTGAAAGTTTCATCTTGCCATAACGTAGTCAATTTCCATTTGATTTGGTTCATGATGGGCTTAAATTATGGGTATTGTAACACTGTACATTTTTGCAATTTACATGTGAACTGTAAAGATCAAAGGTCAAGGTTATTTGGACTTTGAAATTTTCATCCAGCGTTAAGCTTAAACGAATGTGAAGTGCCAAAAGGACAAAAGTTGTAGCATTCAATATTTACAACATTTGAAGGCACACAGACATATTTGCTTTGAAGCAAATCTTCTTTTCTAGTTGCAACTTTGATTCATTTATAGGTCACTGTTGACAGTGCAGCAAGGACTGATGAAAGCTGGTCACCATATGGAAGCATAAAGTGTAAACAATAAATCCTAACGATATATGTATGCAGACAATGACACCTTTAGCTATAATAATTTGAAGAAAACAACAATTTAAACTTTTCAAGTGCCTCTCATTAGAATAACTTAAAATTCTACAACTCTTGCTTGCGGTTTTATCGATACGCTCACAGCACAAACCTATGAATTGAATTTTAAATGGCACCTCTACCTTTAATACTTTTGTAGATATTGAAGGTTTAAATTTTCAAATGGCCTTAATTTGCATAATTTCACAACTATCACCTCTCTTCATAAAAAAGCACAACTTTATGTGTGGAAGTATAATCATGTTTGAAGTTTCAACGTGAAATAGTCTTCAAATACAATGTCGGGACAAATTTGCTGGCAAAGAAAGAAAGAAAGAAGGAAAGAAAGAAAGAAAGAAAGAAAGAAAGAAAGAAAGAAAGAAAGAAAGAAAGAAAGAAAGAAAGAAAGAAAGAAAGAAAGAAAGAAAGAAAGAAAACGCTTAAGGTAAGTTGCTTCCATTTAAGGCTAATCCAAAAATACACTTTATTAACAAAACAATGACAGTTCCCTGGATTAAAAACAGCTTGGGGAACCTCAAGGAGAACTTAAATTTATTAAATTTACAGGTAATCAACAATATTGCAATATTTCTACCTTCCCTGTTGTCTCAATACCGGAAATTTTGAAAAAAAAACTACTGCAATATCATGTAGGCGTCAAACTAACGCTGACTATTAACATGTCATACAAGTCAGTGTGACACCAAAGTGGGGTATATGTTTGTATCTGATTCCACAGTATCCAATGAAGAATAGAGCAAAAATAAATGAATACAATTGAACGATCGGTCAATCAATCAATCAACTCATAAATAACGAAACATATTTGCTTAACTGGAACGGAGCTTGATTACAATAGCTTTTTGTCTGGATTTTTCTCTCTAATTCTCAAAGTGTATGTAGGTGTCTTTAATTCTGATTAGTTAGAACCCACAAGTTGGCTTCTATCTTGGAGTAAGTTTGCATGAGTGGTTTTCAGCCCATCTTCAATTTAACGATTTAGTTGGTCCATATAACATTTCAAGATCTTGTATGTTTAAATTCACCATGTCGAAGCCATTCAAATAAACTTCTTTCTCTACTGGTGCAACAAGATAATCATGCTTAACTTCTTTGATTTCATAAAGATCCTCATGAATTCTGAACGTCAATATGAATCCAACTTTCGAGGATTTTAATTTCGGGACGGACTGACCTCCAGCACTGAAACGCCCGAGTACCCGAAAAATGTTCTTGGTTAGAGTGTCTGTCTCATTCATGTATCTATTCTTCCTTCGGGTGACTCTGCTCATGATTTCTTTGTATTTTAAGTGTAATTTCCCCATATTTCTTGGAAGAGTCCTGCAAAGAAACGTCTTTTTCGAAATTGTAAATCCTGTATCTAACAGTCTACTCGAAAACGGCTTGGCCAGTTGCTCCATTGGTACTTCTCTATGAAACCGAAACAGCTGATAGGGAACTTTTGTGGAAGCGTGTGTACAATAGCTGTTAATTTGCAGGTTTAAAAGGCGTTAACGTGAAACCACCACAGTCGTTTTCAATGCTTCAAAATAACTAATAAATTGTTGGAAAATGATGCTTCCTCCTTGATTGTGTTAGCAATGGTCTGTCGCCGCAGCCGAGTTTTCATCATGTCCTTCATTGAAAAATAATAAATATTATTCATAAATTATAAATATTGTTTATGCTTTTACATGTCACGCTCGACTGAATAGGTTTTGTGGCTGTTGACAAGGAAAGAGTTTACTATAAATGTTTATAATTGGGATCCAAAGTCAGTTTTTAGGGGATCTCCGAAACGAAAGCAAAAACAGGACTGACTGTAATAATTTAGGTGTCATGGATGTCAGAATGTGTTTTCAAAAGTGGAAGGAGGGCAGAAAATTGCAACGACTTGACAATCATTTTGTTCAACATTTTTCGTAGTTTCTGTCGGCCTTTAAAACGATGAAAAAATGAATACTCTTTTGTTCTTGCACGTCCAATTTATACTCGAGAAAAATCAAACTACCTTCATGTTCAATCACAAGGTAAATCCATGCATTGTGGTTCCTCACCAAAGAGCCAGCCACAAGTGAATGGACATGTATATAAAATAAGCATGCTTTTGACGGCCATCAAAGAAACATATAGATGTTTTCGGAAAACAGTTGGACCATTCCATCACAGTGTCCCCAGATCCGTCAAAAAAGCCGACGATCCGTTTGATTTTAAGTTAAAATACCTGGCATATACACGTTGAATCAACCGAGTCACTTTGCAATTTTAACTGTATTGTACCTGTACTTTGTAAGTGGACTATATTCATATCTATCTTAATTGTACTGTATATTTGTATGCTGGACCCCATGGAAGAACAGTTTTTAACTGAGTGGGCTACCCAAGATAACTATGTTGAAACAAAATAAATAAATAGAATGTATGTCAGTCATCATCCAGCACTGGCTGCCTGCTAATGTCTACCTTCAGAAGCGGCCGTGATGGGGTCAGTGGGGTCACCTGGCTGCTCATATTCTTCCGCGACTGGGAAGAGTCAAGAATTAGCAAGAATTCCGGCTATTTTTGATGGATGTCTTATGCTACTGTGGCTATAAATTCAACTTTGGTCCCGTGAAAAACATGTTTTTGCTCTCCTGGTTCCAGTAGGGTGCTTGATCCCTCTTGTGTGGAGCGTGTCCGGGTCAAGAATGTTGCTACATTTGTGTAGCGAGAAGGTGCTCAAGTGTCGCGTCGTAGCCTACGATGCTGCAGGCTCCCAATAGCGCTACTTAATATATCGGCGTACCCTTAACATTCCCAAATTAAAATTGAGTAGCCAAACATGCTGTCGTGTCTTTTGCAGACACCAAACCCTACCTTTACAGACTGAGCCAGACATCCATAGGCATTACAGAGGGACAGTCGAGTAAAAAGAGTGGATAAATTGGCCCCCGTTTATTTGCTTTCCACGATTGTTGCTGTAAACAGATCCGATTATGCTAAACAAAGCAGACGAATTGCATTCCCTTGTTATCCCGGTGAAGCAACATCTACGGCTGTCCAACAGACACCCCTTTAATTTAGAGAGAGGCAGTAAAACCTTGTGCATATTTGCTTTCCATCTCCCCTTTTAACATCCACGTGGAAACGGAAATTAAGACCTTCAGTCGCGTTTCTTCCAATAACCTTTTATCCGGATAGCTTCTTTATTTTTTCTTGAGAACAAAACCGTCTGAAAGGCCTTTGGGAGATTCATATGGAGTTTAACGCTCATCATAAAAAGTACAGTTCCCTGCATTGGGACAGTGATCGACATGTTGCGTGTTGCTTTCGTCTGCTTGTTAACATTTGACCTTGACAAAACTCCCGCCAAATTAAAACATTGACACCAGGGTCCACCGATAGAAGCGGGACGTCTCCGTTTTCATATTTAATAAGCTGGTTCTTGTGTTTGCAATACAAGATACGCTGAGGTCAGAAACTACTTGGCCTCGCTGAATCGGAAATGGTTAAACCATGATGGCGGGCCGATATGGGGTTCTCTAATTAAAGCGATAATGAGCCTTGTTGTGTGTTTTACTGTCAAAATATATGAGATATGAGTTTTATGGTTCAGCTTTGTGCTCGGTCTCCTTATTTCGAATCCAGGCGGTCGGAAAATATATTGCTGGACATGTCTTATTTCGATAACAAGGCAAGTTTAAGCACAAGTACAAAAAGAGAGAGAGAGAGAGAGAGAGAGAGAGAGAAGAAAAAAACGGTAAGGTAACGGTTTTGCATAATTTTTTTTCCATTAATGTGGACAGTATGATGGAGAAGGTTATCCATGGATATAATTTGTAATTTTGTTAACTTTTGCGAGTGTCAAGTTTTTAAACTGTTGTCAACCGATCTAGGGTTCTTCGGCTTTATCATTTCACACATTACAGCCTTTCTGTTGCATAATGAATTGTGCTTCGAGATTACTATGATAATAATAATATTGGGTGGAAAATGCAGTAACTTGTTTTGATTGTAAAATCTTTCCCATAGGTTCTCAATCTTGGACCAATAGAGCGCATATTTGGAGGACCTTTAACATAAATTATAAATTACCACAAAGAATAAGTTTAACATGGGTTTTTAAAGTTAAATTGCTACTTTATTTTACTTTATGAACACTTTACACAATGCATCCCGTTTTCGACTTAGGAGAGTTCAGCAGAGAATGGGGAAAAGAGTTAACAGGGAAACATTGTGACAAGGTATGGACAATTCCTAAATAGAAAACAGAAATAACCTGTTTGTGTCACGGGGAGGGACTTACCTAAAGACCAAGACGAAGAAGGGGTGTCGGCGATGCCCCTAATTTGCTCGCATGTCATGTGTACCCAACCTAAATTGCTGAAGCGAGAACCCCATAAACAAGGAGAAAGTAGTCGAAATTTGATATGAGATCAATGGTTCAACATGAATGAGGAATGAAAGGGGGATGAATAGATAGCTTAGTGCTGATTAGTTACGCCTGGTCGGGCTGTCCTGTGGCTGTATCATCAGCGGCACAAGGTGAAGGAACACACGGCGAGTATGCTGTGCCATATCTACGGTGAAATGTGTCACCTCTGGTTTTGTCACAACTCCACGATTGACGTGAAAACGATAATGGCAGTCACTGGGCCATTGACAACACTTGTTACAATATAGCCGAAGACAGACTCGCATGGCATTGGTCTGTGACGGTGGAGTGAAAGTAGTAGTCGATTGAGCCCAAAATTTTTCACATTTTTCACTTATTTTATTCCCTAGTTATATACTATTTCCCCCTTCCTTATCATTCTTCTTTTGATTTCTATCAGGAACCGCATCCCCTGCCCAACCCACCACCTCCCACCCCCGTGTTTTCCTTGGCCATCTTTGAACAATTACATGCGGAATTACTTTAACTGTAATTGCTGTAACTGTTGTATTTTCACTCCCCTGGGCCCTTTTAAGCTCAACTGACTTGTCAGCCAGCTGAACGTATACATGGCATGCAGTGTTGGCATAGTCATCCGTCCACAATTACATTTTCGACATCTCCGAAAGCGTCGGTCAGATCCTCATGAAACAGAATGGGGGTATACCTTTGATGAATACCTGCCAAATTTGTTCAATAGGCACGCATCAGTGATTATTAATATCATTATTATCATCATTATCATTGTGATGTTCGTTTTTGGCAAAATCTTTAAAATAATCTTCTGTGGAACCGTGTACCTTGGGTGGGTCTTGTCTCTACGCTAACGATTTTGCTCAAATCGTAACATTCCAGCGACTCTAAGATTTTTGTTTTACGTTTTAAAAATAAAATTCTGCAGAATCTTGAAAAATACTTCTCTCCAAAACAGGTTGACCAATGGCTTCAAAATTGCACAGGCACACTTCTGGTGAATCCGTCACCTTGCTCTGTTCACAAGGCGGCGCTACAACTCTTTCTCTATTTGTTTACTTATATTTTGAGTGTTTGCACCATTTTCAACTTCTGTGTATATGGGATTCGCTTCAAATGTAGTGGAAATGTACCTGGACTCGATCTCCACCAAATTTGTTCAATGCGTTGTCCTGCTGTCACATTCTAATTTGTAACGAATTTTAGAACCCAGGAAAGATAAGAAAGGATATATATATATATATATATATATATATATATATATATATATATATATATATATATATATATATATATATATATATATATATATATATATATATATGTTAGCATTGTTACAATAGGGATAGCAACAAGTCTGCCATATTGGTTTATATCTCGATGTGATGGATCCTAGGCCATGCTTACCTTTGAGCACTAATAGGAACGTATCTATGGGCTTTCTTTTGTGCTGTTAAATTTTGGCCTTGACTGACCTTGAAAGTTTCAAATGTTACTTTGCTCTTTTGTACCCCCATGATTGCTATTGAATGCTAATATTAAAATACGTATGGAATTTCTTTTTGCGTTATTAATTTTGACATTGGTATATTTACTTATATCTTGGAAAAACTGCATCCTCCACTAAAACAAAATGTGATGAATCCGGGTTTGTATGAGTAAAGGCTGATATTCCAAATAGTGACGATGGTGTGAACTTATGGTGACCTTGATATTATTCCAAAGGTCACAGGAGCACTTCATTCTGTTCACCCAAGGTCAGCTTGGCATAGACTGTCACAGTCCTCTTTTTGAACTCCTACCACTCATGTTAAGCATTAGACCTTTTGTGGTTAAGGCTCCCTTGTTTTTTTTTGTTTTTTGTTTTTTTTTTTTTTTTGTTTGGTTTTGTTTTGGTTTTTTTTGAGCTATTAACACGTTCGTTTCTACATATGGATTAACAACATGTAGAATATGAAATTAAAAATAAGTTAAATTTTGTTAATTTAAGTGATGTAAAATAGCTTCAGCACTCTGCCAGATTCTATCTTGACATGGCGTCTTCAACTTATCGTTAGCTTCACTTGGTTCTGGATCATTGGGGAGCAGGTTGCATTCAGCTGTAAACATAATATTATTTGTTTATCCAGGATTACCAATTGCAGTACACGTCCTGTGCAATAAAGTCCCGAGAGCTTTGTTTTGCCTGACCCATTTCTCTCTCTGGAAACCCGATTTACGTAATACCCTTCGTTTCACTTCTTTTGAAGAGTTGTAACAATGATAATTAATTGCCTTGTGTTTTATTTCAGGGAAATAGGCGGAAAAATTGTCCGTGGTCTGGTGAAGGAAAAAATAGCTGCAAAGAAGGAGTACGACAGATCTAGAGGTCGAGGCCAGAGTGCTGGAAAAGTCAGTGCACAGTAAGTCGTAACAAAAAAGGATTAAAAGTCTGCCAGAAGAGTCTGAATATGTATCATTATTAACTGTTTTAAATGTGCAACTGTATGAACTATACGTTTTTTAGCTCAGCTGACTTGTCAGTCAGCTGAGCTTATCTTATGGTCCTCCGTCCGTCGTCCGTCCGTCCGTCCGTCGTCCGTCAACAATTTACATTTTCGACTTCTTCTCCGAAACCGTCAGCCAGATCCACTTCAAACTTGGTGGGGATGTGCCTTGGGTAGGTGTCTACCAAGTTTGTTCAAATGGTCACGGTCCATTGATTTTTGGATTTTTAATGAATTTTTTTGTTCTTTTTTGGGCAAATCTTAAAAAATCTTCTTCTCTGAAACGGCTCACCCAATTACTTTGATATCACACAGGAACACTCCCTGGGACACCTAGTTCTTAATTTGTTCACTAGGTGGCGCTGCAATTTTTTTCTATTTTTTTATGAATTTGTGTGTGTTATAGCTATTTTCGACTTCTTCTCCAGAACCGTCACTCAGATTAAGCTGAAACGTGGTGGATATGTTCCTTGTAGAAGGGTCAAACAAAGTTGTTCACTATGTGAGAATGCTGCAGATTCCTGATTTTTAACGATTTTTTCAATTCGGGTACTTATCGGTCAATGCAGCTTTCCTATTGATTACTATGGAAGTCAATGAGCATTCTAATGCTAATTCACATTTTCGACTTCATCTCCAAAACCGTCATCTAGATTACCTTCAAACTTGGTGGGGATGTACCATGGGTAGGTGTCTACCAGATTTGTACAAATGGTCATGCTCCAGTAATTTTTGGATTTTTAATGAATTTTTTGGTTCTTTTTTTGGACAAATCTTGAAAAATCTTTTTCTCCAAAACCGCTTACTCAATCACTCTGATATCACACGGGAAAACACCTAGGGACTCCGTGTTCTTAATTTGTTGACCAGGTGGCGCTGCAATTTTTTACTAATTTTTTATAAATTTTTTTGTGTTCTAGCTATTTTCGACTTCTCCAGAACCGTTACTCAGATTAAGCTGAAACGTGGTGGATATGTTCCTTGTAGAAGGGTCAAACAAAGTTGTTCACTATGTGGGAATGCTGCAGATTCCTGACTTTTAACAATTTTTTCCATTCGGGTACTTATCGGTTAACGCAACTTTCCTATTGATTACTATGGAAGTCAATGAGTATTCTAATGCTAATTCACATTTGCGATCTCTTCTCCAAAACTGTCATCCAGATTAACTTCAAACTTGGTGGGGATTTACCTTGGGTGGGTCTCTACCAAGTTTGTTCCAATGGTCATGTTCCAATGAATTTTGGTTTTTTTAATGATTTTTTTTCAAAAATCTTTACAAAAGTTTTAATAGGAAAGTTTTAACATGGGAATTTCTTGTAATGGTTATAACTTAAATAATTTTGGCCAGATTTACTTCAAACTTGATGGGGGTGTGCCTTGGGTGGATCTCTACCAAGTTTGTTCAAATGGTCATGCTCTATTGATTTTTGGAATTTTTATGAATTTTTTTCGTTTTTGGGGGACAAACCTTTAAAACTCTTCACCTCTGAAACTGCTCACCCAGTTGTTTTGATATCATTCATAGACACTCCCAGGGATGCATAGTTCACAATTTGTTCACCATGTGGCACTGCAATTTTTTCTGATTTTTTTTTTATGAATTTTTTATATGGTTTTGTTATTTTTCATTTGTTCTCAGAACTGTCACTCAGATTAAAGTGAAATGTGATGGATATGTTCTTGTGGAAGGGTCAAACAAAGTTGTTTATTAGGTGGCACTGCTTTAGATTCCTGATTTTTAAGTATTTTCAACTCGGGTGCTTATCGATTAATGTAGCTTTCCTATTGATTACTATGTAAGTCAATGGGTATTCTAGTGCTAATTCACAGGAAAACTGACACAAAATTTACTGTTTACTTGATAACTTGAGATCTGTTTTGAGTTAGTACTGTGATGCTGCACATGTTAATGTTTTTGTATGAAGGTCATGCTCAGACAGTACATGAATGACTTTGACCTCATTTCTGGGGTCACAGTGCAACATACATGAATTTTACTCTTCATTATAACTTGAGAACTACTTGAACCTTGATGTTGCACATGTTAGTGTTCTTTTATAATGGTCAGACTTACTCAGAACATGGGTGACCTTGATCCTTTCCCAAGTTCATAGATCTGCAAGTGTGATGAATGTCAAGATCAGCTGAGCATGGGCTGTTCACACAGCCCTCTTGTTTTTAAATATTGGTCGAATTTTATTCAGTGTTCACAGCTCCTATGTTGATTTATGATGGACGCATCTTGGACTTTTCCTGGTCCATGGTGCCCTGTGTCAAAGGGGTAGATTTTCGTGATAAAATCATCATCATCATCATCATCATCATCATCATCATCATCATCATCATCATCATCATCATCATCATCATCATCATCATCATCATCATCATCATCATCATCATCATCATCGTCATCAATTGAATGTAGTGACAAAGCCAAGTTGGCGTTAAGTGATATTTTATGTGTACAAAATTTACATGACAGTTGTTAATCTGTGTGCCAGTGTCTATGTCTGATTCTTTTGTATCACTGTCATATTGTTAACAAAACGTTTGGTTCTGATAAACCCATGAAATTTCATACCACACCCTACCCACTTGCAATATTCATGAAGTATTTAATACCAATTTTTACAATCACTTACCAGTCAGAAAATGCCTAGTGTAGGTAAATTCTAACATCATATTATTTAATATTCGGGAACCTAAAAATAATCCCTCCAGCCATTGATTTATTAGGTCTTGTACGGTATCTTTATTTAGCTCAGAGAATCAGCTAATGATGACCAACAAGGTAAACTCAGTGAAGTAGCGAATAAAATAGAAGACTAACTAAACGACTGTCTTGTCCACAGAGCAGAAACCTTAGAAAGCTGATGCACGTTACTCGTGACGTCATTAAATATCCACAATGTTGGGCTTTAAAAAAGTCACGTGAATGTCTGATGAATATATATTTTTTTATCCATGGTTACGATATGCAATTCGCATTTTAATTATACATTTCTACTTTGTAGGTCTCGAAATACAAACTGTTTTAAGATATCAATAAACGTTGCCGCACGAAGCAAAGTTCGTTTCAACTTAACATATCAGGAACTCCTGCAGCGACGGTTGGGCCTGTATGAGCACGTGATCAACATTGACCCAGGTCAGCCTGTCCGAAATCTCAAGGTCGAAATCTATCTGCGGGAATCACGAGAAATCACCTTCTTGAATGTGCCACCCCTGAGGACGGGAATTGGTAATTCCACGGCAGGAAATGCGGGTAAGAATCAACAAAAGATTCATGTCGAGCTGGAATCATATTTACAGTGCCTGTGCATACACTGGTGATTTTCATTTGACTTTGAAAGCATATGTGAGAATTAAGGGATATTACAAAGAAGGGGAGTCAGAGAAAAACTTTTTCAAAATTTTGTTTCAAAACATTTTAAAAATTGTAAAGGGTTCTACAAATCGTGCCAGTTCTGCCCAGTCACAAATTTGGTACACCAGCAACCTTTGATGTAAAACATGACATTTGTTTTGGTGTTTTACCTATTAAAACAGTTGTAACTTGCAAAACTGTGTTTAGACAATAGCCAAAATACACAGACAGTAATTATCATATTTCATAGGCCCTACGATCATACTTGCTTATTTGTTTAGAAGACACCTCTTACAAATTTATTCACGATGAAGTGTGGAGATATCGTACACAGACATAATTGAATCTTTAACAGAACTATTGGCTCGTGCAACATTAATGTTGCTAGCTCATGGTGACATATATATTTTTGATAGGGAGATCAACGGCCAAAGTTACGAAGACATCATCAAATGGCGCTTATATTATTTACGAACCATCTTTGACGGAACAATTACAAGTATCATCTGATGGTATTACGGGACGCTTTGTCGTTCAGTATGATGTAAAAAGAACACAGGATGCCGGTGAAATACAGGTGCGTTGTAAGAAAGAGGATGGCTTTTAACAGAGGCTGCCAACATTACTGTATTCGTTCTGATGGCAAAACGGTTGCACGGCTGCTAATATGCAGGCGGAGATATATTACTCTTTCCTCCTTAAACGTGCCAAAACCAGACGGTTGTCAAATATCGCCAGCTTCAACGTTTTCAGTACTTTCAACAGTGATGAAAAACAATTTGAATGAGAATTGTAAATGATATCTATCATGATAACATGGCATAGGTCAACAGCTTGCCTAGGGGCCCAATTTATTTCAAGGAAAGCTATTGACTCGATTTTGATTCAATGAGGGAAGGGTTAATTACGAATATCAAGTTTTCGAAAAAGCATATAATGTTCTTCAGTTTAAAAAATAATGTCTGGAATCATGAGTTTTGCAGAAAATTGATAGCTTGCATACTCTTTCGGGCATCTTCCGTAGGAGGGGATGCATATAGTGTTTAGTCTCGTCGTCCGCCGTCTCCGCCGCCGCCGCTGCTTCTTCTATTTTCCTTATATTCCTGTCCCTGCTTAAACGGTTGCCTCCTAATTATGCCCCTCCCCCTTCTCCAAAGGAAAAGGGAACACAGAGCGATTACTTTGTCCGTGTGTGTGTCCGTCTGTTTGTGTGTCCCACTGACAGTTTTCACGCGATAACTCAAAAAGTGTTTCGCTCAGGGTTTTCATATTTCACATGCTTAAATTCCCAAATGAGCTCTCGGAGGAGTTCAAAGATGGGTGACCTTGGCATAATTTCCATAGAGTCTTTTTAGTGAATTTGGTTTTCACGCGATAACTCAAAAACTTTTTCGCTGAGGACTTCCATATTGCACATGTTCATAGCCCTGAATATTGTCTTGGCAGAGTTCGAAGATTGGGTGACCTTAACTCAATTCCCAAGATTACAGAGTCACTTCAGTGAATTTAGTTTTCACGCAAAAACTGGAAAGGGTTTTGCTTATGGCTTTCACATGATACTCTGAATCCCTTTCTTTTATCGAATTTTTCTCTTTGAGTGCCTATCAGTGAATGCATGCATTCGTTTTAATTATGTAAGGCAATAATGATCGCAATGGAAAGTTACATTTTCGACTTCTTCACCAAGGCCGTCAAACAGGTATTGATATTGGTTATCTGTCATTTTTGGCGAGTTTTTCAAATTGAGGACTTGTAGGTTAATGAATACATTCCTATTGATTACATGTACAAGTCATGGGAATTGGAATGGTAATTCGCATATTTAACTTTTCCAAACTGTGTGCCGGATTCACTCTAAATTTCATGTGGATGTACGTTGGGTGGATTTCTGCCAAATTTGTTCAACTGACAGTGCTCCTGTGATTTTGGTTTTTGTTTGGGTGGTGGTGGTGTTTTGTTTTTGTTTTCCTTTTTTCTTTTCTTTTTTTATTTTTTATCTTTTGTTTTATTTTTGTTTTGTTTTGTTTTTTGTTTTTTGTGAAAATTTTTGCCGAAAACACTTGGCCGATTCCTTCAAAATTGCATACGGACACATTTGTATATGAGGGCAACAATAACACAGACATGGGTGACCTGACCTGTTTTGACTTGAGAACCATATAATCTAGGAATTTGTTACTGATGATGCTCCATGTGGAACCAGATTCACACAGTACATGAGTGCCTATGACATCATTTCCAATGTCACGGGATCATTTTCAAAAAATCTTATATTCATTTGCTAACTTGAAAACTATTTAACTAGGACGTACTGACTATTGAGCCACTAGTTTGATACTTATGCATGGCAATCTTCAAGAAAGATGACCTTAACCTAATTTCAAAAGATCATAGGTTTGACTTTGTGCATGCATGGCCAGCTGATCACAGGGCTGTCATCTTGTTATAAATAGATGCCTGTCAAGTTTATTTTCAACTTTTTCTGCAAACAACTATGCAGATTTCCTTCAAGTGCTATCAAAATATAATCTGACTAAATATAATGCAAATTATCGGAAATGTTTGGAATATGTAACATTTTGGCGACGTCATGGGACATCAAAGTTTGGTGCCATGAGCCAGTAAGTGCTACCCTTGCACAATTATATAGCAACAGTACAGCGCATGTACTTATATTGCAATATTTTGAAAACTGTTGCATAGAATATTTTACTTTGGCACATAGCTGTTCCCCAGGCCACCTTTATAAAATTGTGAAGGAGGTGATAGTGTACTACATCATGGTGGATGCAAACACACACACACACACACACACCACCCCCACACATATACATATATATATACATAAATACATACATACATACATACATACATACATACATACATACATACATACATTATTTAGTGCAACCTAACTTTTTTTGCTGACTCAGTAATATTATAAAAACTGTTGTATGGAATACATTAAATTGTGTCGTGGTGATAGATCCTACCTGGCCCATGGGTACCTTGAAACATGGAGAGGAAAGTACCTATCGGATTCCTTTCGGTGTTGGGTAATTTTGACCCTTAGTGACCTTGAAAGGTCGAACGGACGTACTTGCTGATGTTTTGGTAATGGTGGATCCAGGCCCATGGTAACTATTGAACGGTAATAGAAAACAACCGATGGGGTTTCTTTTGGTGTGAATTTTAACGTTGATTGACCTGCATGGGCAAATGGGTAATCCCAAACTATTGGTTATTTATTGTTAAGCGCCATATTTCCTGCTTACCTGACTATCATGCCATATGCTTTGTCAAACACTCAAGGACCCTAGGTGTGCTAAGCTGCAAGCAGTAACGGTGTGCACGTAAAGAGTAGTAAAGTCTGTACTTCCAGAAGCAATACATTTAAGTCAGAATAGTACAGGATCTCATCATGGTCTTCTTGTCTACACAGCAAACTTGCATCGAATAGGTCAAATTTTGTACTTTTTAAACACAAAACGACTACAGAGTTGCTGATATTGTGTCTTATTACACTACAATGGTTTAATTTTGACTTTTCATGGTACAGCCAGATTTATCTGAAATCACAAAGTTAATTAAAAATATGTCAGAAAATCCTTTCTTTTTCAGGTTGTTGATGGCTACTTTGTTCATTACTTTGCACCAACTGGGCTAAAACCAGCTAATAAAAATGTACTTTTCATCCTTGATGTAAGCGGCTCAATGGCGGGTCTCAAAATTAAACAAATGAAGGACGCCATGGCGGCCATATTGGATGAGCTGAGACCGGGAGATCGTTTCAATGTCATAACATTCTCCAGTTGGTTAAGTTTCTGGAGCAACCAAGAAATGTTGGAAGCAAACAGTAAAAATGTCAAAAAGGCCAAGGTGTTCATACGAAAAATGACGGCGGACGGAGGTTAGTTGCTGATACATCTGTGAACAGCTTCCATTTGTCCATGATCGCGTCACATTAATTAGTTTTTTAAAATGTGTTCTTTTTTCGGGTTTACAATTAATTACCTCATGGCAAAATACATGAAAGACGGACTGCAATTCTATACTTTGCATAGCACTTTTGGGGGACGAAAGGATGAGTAATTGACAGTTCTAATCTGGGTTTTGAGGTTCTGTATATGTCACGGCAAGCATTTTTGATTTCTTAGTTAGTGTGCATAAACGTTTGGTATAAACAGTTTCAATGTGTGTGTTCTCAACTGATGGGCCGTTGGGAAAGGTATTCTAATTGCAAGCGTCACCTTTATATCGACGCTTAATATTTTAGGAGCGGGTCGTCTAGTTTATGGAATGCAAGTCCCCCCAGAAGACTGCCACGCATCTTTTCCAATCTTTAGTGTCTAGGGTGCGCCACCCACGAACTGTTTGGTGTACGTGACGTAAAAATTACGGGTTTCCGTGATATAAAATTAGGAACACCTGTACACAAGGTGTTACTAATGGACAGAGCACCACAGCTCTACAAGCAGCCTTTTATCTATCGTGTAGGTAGGCACATGGAAGCCATTAAAGTATCTGCTCACTGTGTCTGTCTAACTTCACTTGCAGGAACCAACATTAATGACGCGGTCTTGCGGGGTATCCACTTTTTGAAGCACCAACCGCACGATGGCATATCCAGACCGTCCATCATCATCTTTCTAACCGATGGCGAACCCACCTCCGGGATCACCAACACAGATCACATACTCTCTAACGTCCGGAAGACTAATCAGGGAGCATTCAGTCTGTTTTCCCTGGGATTTGGCCATGCTGTGGATTTCCCCTTTCTCCAGAAGCTATCCCTGCAGAACCATGGGGCTGCCAGGAGAATTTACGAGGATTCCGACGCAGACTTACAACTACGAGGTTTCTACAGTGAAGTCTCGTCCCCTATTTTGTCAGATGTACGGATATCCTATATAGGAGATTCAGTCGAGCTAAACACTGTCACTACAAACCAATTTCCAATGTATTTCAATGGCACAGAGTTTGTCATAGCAGGCAAAATTTCCAGCAAAACTGCAGCAACACTGCAAGCCAAAGTAAATGCCAAAACGTCTGGGGGAAAAATTGACTATGACACGAATGTGTCTATTAACAGAAGCGCCACCTTAGGGAATAGGTCAGCATTTTCAAACATATTGGAGACACTGTGGGCTTATTTAACAATACAAGATTTACTGAAAACCAGACTGGGCTCAATGAACGCAACAGAGAGGTCAGCAGCAAAGCAAAGAGCACTCGAACTGTCTCTGAAAGTAAGCATTTTCTCATCTGCACGATACAGGTATTCACCACTCAGTCACCACGACACCACCCAACGCGTGCATATCGCCCGAAAAATTAAAGAAACAAGTTAGGCGTTTACTTTAGGATAATCCTATTTGTGACAACAGGTGGTGGAGAACACTGAGCATTTTTATGGTTGATTTATTTATTTGTTATGTTACAGGAAGAACGAGAAAGGCTAGTAAAATGCTTTAAGCTACCAACATTTCTATTTTAAGTTTAAAATGTGCAAATATTTATACAATGGGTTCTCCAATTTGTGTATCAAATGTCACGTTGGAAGATGTGCACATGTAAACATTCATAGTAAAAGGAAGCCGTAAGCTACTGATATCAGTGTGAGGTTTTGGTGGAACAACCACTGCTGAAGGTAACTATAAAGTTGGAAAAAGGATAAAAAGGAACAGTACTCGTGGCAATGCTTATACTTAAATTATCAAGAGAATAGTACAACATAAAGATGCCCAACAAATGTCGCATCTGCACTTGTTTCTTTCCAGTACTCTTTCGTAACCCCGCTGACGTCAATGGTGGTGGTGCGCCCGGAGGAACCAAAGACAAATGTCGGGCAGGTAAAGGATGAGGATGTCCAACGAGCAAGTAAGCAAACCTGCATCCGTGTGGATTACTCATTCCATACCATTCCTCAGTGCTCCGTTAGCTGTACCTATTAGACAATAGTCGAAGAATCCATATCTATGTTCTGATACTATTCATAAAAAAACAACTATCACTACAGTACGAACATGCCTTGATTAAATACCTTTTCAGGACTGCCAGGAATGCAAAAGTCACTGACCAAAGTCCTTGCCGCTGAAGTGCAGAATTGAATAATGAACCTGTGTCGCTTTCAGGTTCCAAGACAAACATTGGGGGTAGGGTGGGGGGGGGGTGAATAGAAGGCATTACACGTTGTGATAAAGTCGCCTATCAGCTTCTGCTCGTAAATATGATGGATGTGTCTTGATACCAGCGTTGTATCAGCACAATAACATGAATGCAATTACTTGACAGATAGAAGTTCTTTGTTCAAGCTGTCTTTGACAGATGTGCACATTTACTCTTGGAAATCAAACCTTAAACTTCTGCCACAGGAGGCGGCACTGGTCGACCAGCAGCAATAACACCTTACCACAGAAGGCGACGTCCCAACCACGCCAATCGTCGAACTCCTTTTGGTACGTGTTTCGTCAAACCATACCGTACGAAAGTATCTTTATTAAACTGGTGCTACATGTATATTTGTTGTTGAACCATGTTCCTTGTGCACCCCGCCCTGCATAGGAGTAGGAGGGGGCATACAGCAATTACTTCGTCCGTCCGTCCAAAACGTTTCCGCACTATTACTTCAGCACATTTTTTAGCTAGGGATATCATAGTCAAGAGGATAACAATAATAATTAGGAAAACTTTCCCTATACAGTTGGGGCACCAACGGAACGGGTAAAATTCAATGATGCGTTCAAGATATATACAAATAATCAGCCATCCTTTTGTTAAGCAAATGATCTGTACATGTTAAGATAGATCTATAGTATCTATAAGTAATAATTCGTATCCTCCGCACCAAAACCAGAGATAAACAACTCATTGGGACAAAACTCTATCAATCGTGAGGACATGTACATTATACAGGTTCCGTGTACAATGCGGAAAATATGTACAAATCAATAACAAAATTGTCATATCCCCATAATAACATATTCTTGGGGATGCGGATTTGTAAAGGGGAGCCCCCAGCAGAGTGACGGGGGGGGGGGGGGGTAAACAGCGCCGGCAACACAATTACGGCGTAGCGTACCCCGGCTCTGCTGGTTTCACTCCTTCTGTTTGCTTTAATCAATCAGACAGCACCATCACCTGTTACTTTGGGGCACTACCATACTTCCCTATATAATTATATACATTGGGAGAGATATATATTTACAAGAGGTACATGTAGAACGATTATGTAATCTGTCATTCTGAGAAGTCATGAAGTGACTGTCTCCTATAATGCCAAGCCTCAACCAAACGTTTTACTTGTGTGGTCAAATTGTTGACTAATGTTCTGTCGAAGATCGCATGCCTACTCACCAAAAAAACCAACGCAATTTATTTTTTAAGCGAGGAGGCGGAGAAACTGTCTATTATGCTCATCTAGAGAGTTGCTTTCCAAATTTCTAAATGCCTCTAAACTAAAACCACTTAGTGGCGGGCAGAGACATAGAAAATATGCTAAATCTTTTTCACGATCTGTACATTGGACACATTCTGCCTGATATACCCCATCTTTCCAGGTCCTCTCCAGCGCCCAGACACCCAGTCTGGGCCATAAATGCATAGTTTTGTATCAGGGCTAGGTCAGGTTCAAAGATGGGTAGCCTTGACACAATTCAGAAGAGCACAGAGGCACATAAGTGAATCTGGTTTTATATGATAACGTTTGAAGTTTTTCCGTTGGGGCTTTCATATTGCACAGAGGTATAATCCCCACTAAAGGGTAGCTTAAGTTCAAAGATTTCATATTGCAAAGGTTCCGTCTTTCTGTCCGTCCGTCCGTCCAGCCGCGTTCCGGGTAATGACTAGAAAACTTTTTTTTTTTAATTATGACTTCCAAATTGCACATGCTTATCTATCATTATATGGGCTACGATAAGTTCAAAGTCCAGTAACTTTGACCTCTTTTTTCAGGGTCACATGATTTGCAATACAAACCATTGCATGGATATTCTTTTAGTTTTATTTTAATGTGTATGAGTGACACTACCAACAAACATTACATTGGCCATGGGAATAGCTGATGACTGTGCCCACACAACCGTGCATAAAATTATCATAGCAAAGCAACTGGTCTACATCAAAAGAACCAGTCTGTTTTATTTCATTGATTGGAAATTTCCATCTGAACTGGCACAAATTTATGATGTCTAAAAATACTAAAAAGAAAGTACCCCCATTATTGTTGCGGGAGCATACCGATGAATCCAATAGCATTTCATTTTCTGTGTAAAATGTGATACCAGTTGCCATTAGGAGAAACACACGCAAAAAAGATACAAACGTTGTCATACATTTTCTTTGAATTGTTTTGTACTAATATATATATATATATATACATCTGTGTCTCCTTTTCAGTGGATAACGATCCCCATTTCATTATCCCTGTACGAGGAATTCCGGAAGCAGTTTGTTTTGATATCAATGGTCGTCCAGGTCAAATATACCAGCTTGTATACGACTCCGTCACAGGTGAGTCTCGCACAAAATATACAAATAAGATATCATGTAAATAACACTCTACTTTTTCAAGACTAGAACTTTGATTTCATAAAAGTTTAAAAAAATTGTGATTTCTGGTGTGACGTTTTGCTTGTTGAAATTGACTTGGATTCCGGAAGCAGTTTGACATCAGTGCTCGTCCTGGTGAAATATACTAGCTTGTATACGACCCAGTCACGGGTAACAGTCGCACTAAATATGCAAATGAGATATCATGTAAATAACACTCTATTGTTTCAAATCTAAAACTTTGATTTCACGAAAATATTATAATGTAATTACTTGAATCAAATACACCTATGCACAACTGAATCATGTTGAAGAATTTTCTCAAATTCACATATATCTCTAATTGGGATTTTCATCACTTTCTTGCCTTGTACTGTTACGAAAGCCTGGGTTAATTTTATTTTAACAATTTCTAACAATGTTATTAATCATTTTATGCTTACACAGGTATTGTTGTGAACGCACTTGTAGTAGGAAAGCCACCCAGCGGAAAACACAACAGCGCACATCCACGGACGTATCTCGGGAGAATTGCAATTCTTTCACGAGAATTTACTGTGATAGTAACTCCAACGAAAATCAAAATTAATGACATCATCTTTGGATGGAAGGTTTCTAAAAATATATCACTTTCTAGTCTAAGTGCCAGCATTGTTTCTCGGAAACTTGTGACTGTGAGTTTGGGTGAAGGATTCATTTTCTCAGTAGTAAGGCATAAGGTGCGGAAGGGCCATCCGGAGAAAACTGATTATCTTGGATTTTATGTAAACGACGGCTCAGGTCTCTCCTCCAAAGCGCAAGGATTAATAGGTAGGCAACAGAAAAGAAAGCAATATAGTATTTATTCTTGCGTGATATTTTTTTCTGCCATCTTATAATCACACTCACCTCGTCAAACAAGAATTAGAAATTGTGCATGAGGCCAGAATATTAATTCTACTGAATGATATATGGTTCTGTCTGCGTGCGCGTATCTGGCTAAAGTTTCGATGAAACGGAGATACTAGAATTTTGAGTCAAGCTCTTTTCTTAGCAAGTGGTGCAAGTACTACAAGTACATTTCAAGCAAACATATTGAACGGTAACTGTGACAATATGGCCAAATATATGAAGTTCAGTACCTTCCACATATTTCAATATCTTATCCTTTTTTTAATATTTTGTTTTGCATATTCAAGAAATCATTTGTGCGTCTTTTCGTTGTGCGGTCAGCAACATAAGTACACACATGGGAGCAATCAGCGACAATTAGTATTTGCTTGATGTCGTCCACAAAGCACTTGGCAGGGAACACGAGGCTCCTTAAGCATAAAAGAGAGTGTGTTTATAGTTGGAGTTTGCACCATGGTAGCATGAAGAAAGCAACATTGTAGCATCTTGTTGCCACTTGGGCAATGAATTCATTTTTATTTGGCCAACTCTATGTAGACTCATCAAACCGGTCATTATTATTCTTCCATTTATTTCATCTTGAGGTTCAGATGGCATCCACAAAAAACTTTTTATTTTCCTTTCTATATAAATTGGATATTTAGCTACCTATTCCCGCCACAAGGAATCCGACTTGGTTTTCATTTTCACATTATGTTTACTACTTTATGCACCGTGACGTAACAGACATCGTTTTTTATTTTTTTTTTCCTGTGTCATGGTGTTATATGAATTTATCTTTTGATTTTGACAGGTCAGTTTCATAAGAGGATTATCAGATACGTTACAGGACCGATAGTACATAAGCATGGACACGTACTCGCAAAATTGCGGATAGGAGGCCCACATACCAAGCGAAGATACGTCAAAGCACAGCTCAGACACAGACTAAACATGGAGTCACATGATCACGTGCCTTGTTGGCACGTTGGAGCTAATGGAGCTGGTCTTATTTCAAGGACACACACAGACTATTTAGTACCCAGACTTAGATATAAAAAATTCAGTGTAGCAATAAAAACTATTGCTTCATTATTTTCTTAAGGTGCATAGTATATGGATGTATAAATATTTTTCCTATTTATGCAAAAATCACTTGCCTGCGATGCAGATCCTTTGAAGTTTTTAAATATGGTGATGTGCTTTTCAGGCAAGATTTGTAAATATGCAAATACAACTGTCTCTGCAGCCGTCTGAGATTTAATTGCATACTGCTGATAACTGGCGTCCGCTATCACCCTGCAGGCATATGACGTTTGATCAACGTTGGGTCAGCGTCGGTGGCGTTGAGCCAACATCATTGACGTTATCAACTTTGATCTCACACCATTTACCTGGAGGACACGTGTCATTCCAGCAATGTAAGTGCCAAATGTTCAAAGCTTAAAAGCAAAGGCGACCGAATTATACCATAAGCTTATTGACTGATAAATGTTACAAGAATCGTTCCAGATTCCATAACCGTCATGTAAATTGTAAATATGTTCGTTATTTGAAAAAAATATGTATAGACTGCTCTTTATTATGAGATACAAAATAAAAGTATATGATCATGTATTCAAAGAAAAGCATGCACCACGTGTTGTCTTTATGAAAAGGGAATTAAGGTGAATTATTTACTCGTAGATTGGCAATATGAACTACCTTAAAAACACTACACGTCGTCAGTATTGAGCATTCGAGGTCATTTTATACATATCAACTGAAAATGTGTGTGGCTGATCGTAATATCATATCAGATCTGCCTTAACATGATAAGACCAAACTGGACCACTCAAAGTGTTTTATCGATACCCAGTTCTATGATTGGCACTGTCAAGCTCACATAACTTCGCAAGTTCACGAGGGTATTTTAAGCAATATTTTTGTCCAACGAATTTTCTGTGTTGCTAAATTTAGATTTGAAAAAAGAAAATTAGCAACGGAGATGAGTAGCCTTCCATACTTCAGACAAAACTGGTTAAAACATATTTCTTGGAAAAAAATCACGACCAAAACATTACCGAAAGTGTTCCGTGTGTACTCAGGAAAATTATGGGTTCTTTTTTTACCTCGGGTGATTGCCGTCGGCCATCCATCGTCCAGAATTTACATTTTTTACTTCTACAAAACCGTCGGCTAGATTCACTTCAAGCGTGGTGGAGATGTCTGTTTGATGGGTCCCTACCAACTGCTTTGTAAAAGCATAGGAACACTTTTGGGGATCCCTAGACCTTTTCTGGTCAAACACGCCGCTGCAATTTTTATTTTAATTTTTCACGATCTTTTGTCTTTTCGCTTTTTTTACTTCTCTGAAAACCATGACTCATATTGATGCTGAAACTTGGCGGAACTATTCCCTGTGGAAGTCAAACAAAAATGATCAACAAGTGATGATATTATTTATTCCGGTTTTTAGCGAACTTTTCAATTTGGATTCTTGTTGATTGTTTAATGCATACGTTCCTACTTAATCGTCAATGGGCATTGCTGCGTTAATTCACTTTGTCGACTTCTCCAAAAGCGGCAACCAGGTTCACTGCAAACGTACAGGGGATGTACCTTAGGTGGATCTTTGCCAAATTTGTTCAAATGGTTACATTTCAATGGTTCTTTCTTTTTCGTTTGATTTGTTACCAATGTTTTCATTTTCGGACGAAATCGTCTTGCCGGACACCACTTGGCCATTTCCTTCTAAATACATAGGGACCTTTTCTGGACCTGAATTCCTTCATATGGTGGTGCCGCGATTTTATTTCTCCACTTTTTAACGACTTTTTTGAGTGCTTTCGCTATTTTTGACTCCTTCAAAAACCGTTATTCAGATTGTGCTAAAACTTTGTGAAAATGTATATTGTGGAAGGGTCAACCAAAGCTGTTCACTAAGGGGTGTTGCCCTATGCCCTACGTCCTTGATTCTTAGTGAATAATTCAATTCAGGACTTACGGGATAATGCACACTCCAGTGATTGATTCTTTATTTTGTCACGGATATTTTGTTCATTTTCGGGGGAAATCTTGACAAATCTCCAAAAGCACGTGGCTAATTCCTTCCTAATGTCATAGGGACACTTCTTAGGACCCCTAGATCTAAATTCCTTCAACAGGTGGTGCAACGTATTTTTCTAATGTTCACGATTTTTTTTTTTTTTTTTTTTTTTTTTTTTTTTTTTGTATTTTCGCGATTTTCGTTTTATCCAGAAACCATCATTGAGATTGTGCTGAAAGTTTGAAATGTTCTTTGTGGAAGGGTCAACCAAAGTTGTTCACTAAGAGGTCATACAACGCGTCCCTGATTTTTAACGAATTATTCAGTCTAGGTACTTGTCAGTTAAGGCACACACTCCTTTCATTGACAATGCGAGTCAATAAGGACTTCAGTCATAGATTATATTTCCAACTTCTGGGAAAACCGTCAGCTAGATTAATTGCAAAAATGCTGGGCTTGCAGCTTGGGTCGATCTCTACTGAGTTTATTCTTTTGTCACGCTTCTGTGATTATCATCATCATCATCATCATCATCATCATCATCATCATCATCATCATCATCATCATCATCATCATCATCATCATCATTTAACAAAATGTCTAAAAGCTTTTTCTGTAAACCGACGTTGCCAATTCCGTTAAAATTGCATTGGGGCACATGTTGGTTCCCTTCCACGGGGATTGGACTAACAATAAGTTGAATGTCACGGTCAGCCAAGGGCTGGCTTTCCTCTTGTTTTAATGAAAATGTGATTGTGGAGCAAAATTCAAAGTTCAAAAGTTATATTCACGTCAGTTTGTTTTCAAGATACTGCTGATCATGGGCGATTGTTTATAATATGTATTTCTGTACATTCTTTGTAAAAAGAGCTTGTAAATGATTGCCATATGTCCTTGGTTCTTCTTATCTTGATGGACGTGTTAATATATTTCAATGTGTTATTATCCCATCGTCCACCAAATTTTGCTTTTTTGTGGCAGTTCTATTATGATACTCATTCTGTGCTCAGCTAATCAAACGCTGCAACACAGAACATAAAATCCACCTTGCATTAACTTGCTTTTCTTCCTGAAAACAGCTCGGGGAGGGAGGGGGGTATATTTGCACCATTTGAGAGGCCAGATGCGTTATTGCTGATGCATTTCTATGAGGCTGGCTATGCAAACGTAAACATGCACCTACCCTATTCCAGGGTGGTACGTGCTCTCTGTGAATCTGCGCCGCATTCAGGGCTCTGTCCAGCGACAGCTAGTTCCAAAATTGTCTTTTTGTGAACCATTTCGTGTGCCCTGACCAGCACACACGTTGTTACAGGAGTAACTTCCGCCTTGGGTTGTTCGCATAGTTCATTGGATAAAAGAGGCTTACACTTTTTTGGCGCATCTTCACACACAAGATAATCACTGACATGCTTTGTTTATCGTTCACTGCCGCTCACAACATGCTTCAATACCGCTTACCACATTAGAAATTAGGCACTGCTCACAGTACCTGCACATTTTGGTGAACCGCATACTTGACACGCTCGTGGTGCTGGGCACGCTGGATGCAGCTTTATAGCGAGCGTCAGCGAGCTCTTACCATAAACACATGTGAATATTGGATATAAAAGAAAAGTAAATTATCCAATCAGAAGAGTACTCAGTATCTGTCCAACGAAGCTGATTTTTTTCGTCATCCCCTACTGCGCAAGCACACTTGGGCACAGCCATTGTGCTTTTTTAGGCATCCCGGCCTCGTCATTTTCGCAGTTATATTAACACCAAAGTCTGAAACATGTCAATAATTCATAACTGGGCTTCAGAAAAGGTTGTCGACAGAATGTAATAAATGATATCGATTGACCAACTTGCATCCTTAAGACCTCGATGGAACGTGGACCTGGCAAACAAGCTTGTCGGGGTGGAAATGGGTTTCCACGGAATAGAATAACTTGACGGGTGTGAGGGTAACCTAAATCAACATCCCAAAGTATGTAGTATTTGTTGCGCATGTTGGGTCTCACTTTCCTAATATCTGCACACTGTGCAGTCACCATATCGCTTCTAGGGGCCTTCCAAATCGCATCTTCCAGTCACACTTATACCCCAGAGGCCCCAAAACGCCACGTTGCCAAAGCCTGCTCCGATTTGGTGTTGTTGAACTACAACCCAACAATCACTCTCTGTACGCACTACGTACGTTTCTGCCACAGGATACGGCACTGGTTCAATGGAGATATAAAGATCTTGGGAACAATACTTAAATTTGTGGAACAGCGTCTATAAGAAAGGCTGTATAACAGATAATTTCGTTCGGCTATTCAACCCAAGGTACGAGGCCTCGCCCCTCGATCTAGACTGCTTCAGTAAATGGCCGCTAAAGGGACCTAACGACCAGAATCAGATGCTACTGCCTGATCCACCGACGTTATTATCGATACTTTGTCATGCTGACGCTCGCATCTTAAACTATGTCTACTACATATTATTGTGGAGTTTAACAGTTGGAATTACATTCTTGCAATGTGTAAATTTCTGTCGTATCAGTTGTGTTGTTAGCCGCACACGATGCAAACGTTCAGGCCACTGTGCACTTGGGCGATAATACAAGCGGTCATCAAAACAGTGGTGCTGGGCAAATGCGGTGGAGGCATATTAGCCGCATACCGAAGGTTTTATCTGTTGAATTATATTTTAGCAATGCATAAACTCCTGCCTGTATCGTGTACTGCTAAACAAATGAGGCAAGATGTTGGGAAGTTATCCTGTGTACAGCAATGCAACGTTCACGTGTACAGTGAGGGCAAAATCCTGGAAACCGCGTGAAAGGTGGAATCTGATTGACTGGCGATTTGTTCTGCACATGGTTACAACGACCAATACATGTGTCTAGAGCAGATGTATGTTTAGTTTAGTTTAAGCATGTTTATTTATACTGGATTACCTTATAGAACAAAAATTACTACTAACAATGGGTTCTCCAGACATGGAGAGACGCACAATAATATGTATATACAATACGCACAAGACATTACAAACTATATGTTACCATACAAATATACATGAGAAAATAGTGATATCTTCACATACAAATATTAAAAGTCAACAGGACACTGAAAGGCTCAGGTTGAGAATATAATGTACGTAATGACACTTAGCATACTATTCACTATTGACAATAGAGACTGGGCGTAATTAATGCCAGTAAATCAATAAGTTTATATAATTAATTATAATTTTGGATAACTTAAAGCTATACGTCATAAGATACACAGCATAGGGAGTGTGTTTCTTCTATAATTTGGTCAGTAGGTGACAGGTCACAATGACTTAACAGTGAGGAGAGAATAAAACTGCATGATTATGGAAGGGATTAGAAAACAAACCGTCTGCTTTCAATTATATAATTTTGCACTGCATCAGGTATCTGTATGTTGAGAAGATCAGGTAGTTCTTTGCTTCAAAAGAGGAATATATGAATAAGTCTTTCGCTAGCTGTGTGGATTATCAGGTCAGGGTGAACGCCAGGACCTAGAAGAGGTATTGTATTATCCAATAGTTTCTTTCTAAGGGAGGCATATTTAGGACAAAAAGGAAAGAAATGAGTAACGTCTTCAGTTGGGAAAAAGCAGGAGCAAGTAGCACTTGGGACTATATTTACTTTACAGAGGTCAAAGATAAGCCTGGAGAAGCCTAGCCGTAGCTGGGTAAGGCAGATATTAGAAAAACGAAGCCCATAGGAGAAAAGGTCGGAAACATTGTCCACAGCCAGCAGGGTTGTCTTGAGTTTTGATTTGAAGATTTTTATGATACCACATTTGACCAATACTTTCCAGTGAGCTTCAAAAAAAATCTTTTTTTAAAGATACTCTCTACCTACATTATAAATCGGACATCTAGTTATTCCTCAAATGCTAACAGACGAAGGCGCACACTTCTCTTTAAAAGGGCATCCCCCCCCCAAAAAAAAAGGTACCCATTTGTTCTTACTATCATCATAGATGGGTTTACAGATGTCTTGCGAAAACTGCAAAAACAAGCTCAAAGTATTTTGTCTCTGATCGACGCCCTCACCAACATGTAAGTATATGGCAACCTCGGGCCGGCAATGCTCTGTACACACTAGCATTGCAAGATCAATCACACCATGCAGTGTTTACCAATGATAATTTACATGTTATTCAGGGCAGTGGAAGCAACGTTAAGATTTGATTTGATTCAAATATATTTCAACTAGATAACCAAATAGTACATTAAGATGAAGCTAGTGCGCAGTGAGACTGGCAACTTTGGATCGCAATTACCCACATTTATTTATTTATTTATTTATTTATTTATTTATTTATTTATTTATTTATTTATTTATTTATTTATTTATTTATTAATTTATTTGTTTGTTTGTTTGTTTTTTTTTTTTTTATTTGTTTATTTATTTATTTATTTATTCATTCATTCATTCATTTATTTATTTATTTATTTATTTATTTATTTATTTATTTATTTATTTATTTTTTAATTTAGTCCTGACAGGTTGTTCATTTTCCTTCTATAAACTGCTCCAAAAGTCACGGAAGGGGTTGTCAGAATAAAAAATCCTGGGAACCGTTCTTGGATATGATATTTTTCTTTTAATGTCCGATGATTTTAATGTGATATGGCAATTTATACGTTTGTGAGGCGAGATACAAATTGCAAGTGTTCTGAGAAAATCGCATTGAAAGAAAAAGTGCCAACTCTTACGCTTTTATGGCTGTAATATGACATATACTCATTTCATCTGGCCTGTGTTTTAATTATTGTGTTAAATAAACATGTAGCCTTACCTCTGTGATGTTGTCATTAAACAAAAGTATATTTTGGGCTTAAATCTCGACTTTTATAACTTGGGAACACCACACTTGGCTTGTTTGGGTGTGGGTTCACATGCAGCTTTCCATATCTGGGGACCAGTAAGTGGATTGTGCTAATTTATTTTTACATCAATAGAGAATTTCAAAGTTATCAGAACAATGGTAGTGATTAGTCTGAACTGGCCCATTCTTCTCTGGACAAATGACTGTTCAAACAATGACATCGTTTATTATCATGCCTATGCAAACAAACCCATGTGCGGGCACTGTTTAAACTTTTCAGTGTAAACAAAAGTTTTGAGATCAATTTTCTCATATAAATTTTATGTTCACGCATTTGAGCTTTTGGGAGCTTCCAGTTTTAGTATCAAACTATCCCAAAATATGAAAAAGTGATTAGAGGGTATCCAAAGGTGCTGACTTCAGATCCTCCACCTTAAGAATATGACGATCATTTTGGGACCATTGCGGGCTCTATGCCGGCTATAACCTTTCCAAAAAATGGATGATGGGCTGGGAATATAGTGGGCTGTTTGTGTATTTGAGATTTAACACGATCTTGTGCAAACCTGGGTACAATGACCATGTTCAGCCCACTTAGTTATTTTCATCCATGCACATTTACAGTGCTGAAATCATGTGGCCGCGATTCACTTTGATATCAAAATCAAATGTTTCTTTGGCTTTTTACCACTGTCTCACAATATATTGCGTCATGTTCAAAATGGCGCGACCAACACGTGCGTGTTTTGCCATCTAGGGTATCGTATCGCATTTTGGATTTGTAACTGACGATGATAACTGCTTCAGACACAACCGACCGGGCAGATTAAAGTTAAGATAGTGAGTCTGTTTTCAAAATATCTGAACGACAGTTTGCCCAGGTAACTGGGAGAACGGACACCTGGGATCTAGCGAAATATTACGAAAATGATCTCCGAACAAAGCTGTGTTTGAATTGACTTTACTGCAAAATACCAGGCCAAATAACGGCGCACGTTAGCTAGCTTTTCTAATTTCCACTCGTTTATAGTTGATTGGAACGACCGCTCTTTTTTTCGGAGGGGAGGGGGGGGGGTGTCAAACGGATGGTCGTTTGTAAGTACGGCTTGATTGTCTGCCCTTCCGCCGCAATTGCCCTGTCCATTCAATCTTGTTCATCTTCGTCAGATAATGTGAAGAATAAGTTCAGACTGCTATTATCATCATAATGCTAACTATCAGTGCTGAAGTTCTGTCTTGCCACGTTTAGCACTAATGTAGTTCAGTGGGCTATCGCACGCTGGCTGACAGAAAGGTTACGTTTGTGATCATGACGTCTGCGAGAGTTTTACGCCAGAGACCACGATCTGGAGGAAAGTCGCGCTTTTGGCTTGCCAATGACGCTCATTTTAAATGCATTAAAATCATCACTTTAAATTATGATATATGTGTAAAATCACCGGATATTACTTCCAAGACATTTGAACCCAAACTTTATGAGAAGTTGGACCCCATCAATCGATATGACTTTTAACGTACGGACAGCAGTGTAATGGGTTTGGTCATAAATCCAACAAAATACTGTACGTGGCACGTTTTCTTCGAACGACTTTACAGTCAGTTAGTGAATTCGGAAAAAATCAAAGTGCAAATTACCACACTCTTTCAATGTCTTCATTAAAACACACACACACACACGCACGCACGCACACATGGACAAGGACGGTTTTGTTGGCCATTGATGAACAGTTCATAACCCCTATTGGCGACGGATATTGGCTTAAACTCTCACATTGTCAGACCAAAAATCACAGATAATGAGGACAAGATGCTATGTCTCACATGTCAACAGGAATTTGGAGATATATCTAAAAACATACAAAATACAGGTTCCAGGGAAGGTGGAGAGTTAATTTTGTAGCTAGCTAATTTTTAGTTTATTCTAAGTCTGAGTGCCAACACATTCTTTTCCGGTAAATTCATTCTTTCTTTCTTTCTTTCTTTCTTTCTTTCTTTCTTTCTTTCTTTCTTTCTTTCTTTCTTTCTTTCTTTCTTTATCTCTTCTTTCTTTCTTCCCGAGAAAGTTTGTCCGACATTTTATTTGAAGACTCTTATACGTAGAAACTCCAAACTTGGCATGTTTATACTCCCATACATCAAGTGTGGCTTTTTATGAAGAGCGGTGACAGTTATGAACATTATATGCATTAGGCCACTTAAAAATTGAAACCGTGAATATATTCAAAACTATTATAGGTAGAAGTACCATTCCAACCTCAATTGGCAGGTTTGTGCTGTAAACGCACAAAGTGAACCCCCAACAAGAGTTGTAGAATTATGTCTCCCCGTGCAACGGGGGGACATATTGTTTTTGCGTCCGTTTCTTCTTCTTCTTCTTCTTCTTCTTCTTCTTCTTCTTCTTCTTCTTCTTCTTCTTCTTCTTCTTCTTCTTCTTCTTCTTCTTCTTCTTCTTCTTCTTCAGCACATTGTTGCGTGCGTTGCAGTCGCGATAATTCAAGAAAGATTTGACTTGGAAAGTTGAAATTTTTTGTGAAGATGTTCCTATATAAAACTTTACTTGGGATTGCAGATGGGTGACCATGACACATTTTTCAAGGTCACATGGGCATGTCATGTAAAATTGACGCGGACGCAATAACTCTGCAAGGATTTGACTTAGGAGGTTGAAATTTCGCGTGATTAAGTGTCATAATATGGACTAGGTTGGGATTGTAGATGGGTAACCTTGACATATTTTCAAGGTCACATGGCCACTTTTTACCTCAGCTGACTTGTCAGTGAGCTGAGGTTATGTGATGGTTAGGCATCCGTCGTCCGTCTGTCGTCCATCGTCCGTCGTCCGTCGTCCACAATTCACATTTTCGACTTCTCTAAAACCACAAGCCAGATTGACTTCAAACTTGGTGGGGATGTGCCTTGGGTGGGTCTCTACCAAGTTTGTTCAAATGGTCCCGGTATAGTGATTTTTGGATTTTTTATGATTTTTTTGTTCATTTTCGGGGGAAATCTTAAAAAATCTTCTTCTCCGAAACCACTGGGCCAATAACTTCGAAATTGAATAGGGACACTTCTGGGGACCTCTAGACCTTAAATTGTTCAAAAGGTGGCGCTGCGATTTTTTTTTTTTTATGAATTTTTGTGTGTTTTTGCCATTTTCGACTTCTTTTCCAAAAGCATCACTCAGATTATGCTGAAACTTGGTGTAAATGTTCCTGGTAGAAGGGTCACACAAGTTTGTTCCCCATGTGGCGTTGCTGTGGATCCCTGATTTTTAATGATTTTTTCGATTCGGGTACTTATCGGCCAATGCATACATTCCTATTGATTACTATGTAAGTGAATGTGGACTGCTGTGGTAATTCATGTTTTCGACTTCTTCTCCAAAACCATAAGTCAGATTCACTTGAAACTTGGTGGGGATATACCTTGGGTGGGTCTCTACCAAGTTTGTTCAAATAGTCACGGTCCAGTGATTTTTGGATTTTTTATGAATTTTTTGGTTCATTTTGGGGGCAAATCTTAAAAAATCTTCTCTGAAACCGCTCACCCAATTGCTTTGATATCACACAGGAATACTCCTGGGGAGTCCTAGTTCTTAATTTGTTCACCCGATGGCGCTGTGATTTTTTCTATTTTTTTATGATTTTTTGTGTGCTACTGCTATATTCGACTTCTTCTCCAGAACTGTCACTCAGATGAAGCTGAAAATTGGTAGATATGTTCCTTGTGGAAGGGTCAGGCAAAGTTATTCACTAGGTGGGAATGCTGGGTTTCCTGACTTTTAACGATTTTTTCCATTTGGGTACTTGACGGTAAATGCACCTTTCCTATTTTTTACTATGCAAGTCAATGAGCATTGTTATGCTAATTTACATTTTCAACTTCTTCTCCGAAACCGTCATCCAGATTTACTTCAAACTTGGTGGGGATGTACCTTGGGTGGGTGTCTACCAAGGTTTGTTCCAATGGTCATGTTCCAATGAATTTTGGATTTTTTATGATTTTTTTTTCAAAAATCTCCACAAACGTTTTAATAGGAAAGTTTAACATGGGAATTTCTTGTAATGGTCATAACTTAAAAAATATTGGCCAGATTTACTTCAAACTTGGTGGGGATGTGTCTTGGGTGGATCTGTACCAAGTTTGTTCAAATGGTCATGCTCTGTTGATTTTAGGATTTTTTAATGATTTTTTGGGGGTTTTTTTAGGGGCAAACCTTAAAAATTCTTCTCCTCTGAAACCGCTCACCCAATTGCTTTGATATCATATATAGACACTCCCGGGGACACGTAGTTCCCAATTTGTTCACCAGGTGGTGCTGCAATTTTTTTATGAATTATTGGGGTATGGTTTTGCTATTTTTCGCTTGTTCTCAGAACCGTCCCTCAGATTAAGCTGAAATGTAATGGATATGTTGTTGTGGAAGGGTCAAACAGTTGTTTACTAGGTGGCACTGCTTTGGATTCCTGATTTTTAAGGATTTTCAATTCGGGTGCTTATCGTTCAATGCAGCTTTCCTATTGATTACAATGTAAGTCAATGGGCATTCTAAAGCTAATTCACAGGACAACTGACACGAAAATTACTGTTTACTTGATAACTTGAGATCTGTTTTGAGTTAGCTGCACATGTTAATTATTCTGTATTAAGGTCATGCTGAGACAGTACATGAATGACCTTGACCTCGTTTGTGGAGTCACAGTGCAACATACATGAATTATACTCTTCATTATAACTTGAGAACTACTTGAACTTTGATGTTGTACATGTAAGTGTTCTTCTATAAAGGTCAGACTTACTCAGAACATGGTGTCCTTGATCCTTTCCCAAGTTCATAGAGCTGCTAGTGTGATGAATGTCAAGGTCAGCTGAGGCATGGGCTGTTCACACAGCCCTCTTGTTAAAAATCATTGCAGATGCACTCGAGAAAGAGTTGACTTAAAGAGCTTGACATTTTGTGTGATTATGTATGATTTTTCTTATAAGACTTTTGTAAGACCTTGCCTTTGACTGCATATGTATGACCTTGACCTATTTTTCAAGGTCACGTGGGCATTTTGTCTAAAATCAATGTGGACGTGATCACTCAAGAACCAGTTGACTTGGGAAGTTGAAATCTTTTGCGAAAATGTTCCTACATATGATCTTGCTTGGGATTGCAGATGTGTGACCTTGACATAGTTTTCAAGGTCACATGGGTATATCATGTAAAATTTACGTGGACGCAACAACTCTGCAAGGATTTGACTTAGGAAGTTGAAATTTTGCACGATTATATAGCATAATACCAACTAGACTGGAATTGTAGATGGGTGACCTTGACCCATTTTCAAGGTCACATGGCCACTTTTCAAAAATCATTGCAGATGCACTCGAGAAAGATTTGTCTTAAAGAGCTTGACATTTTGTATGATTATGTTTCTATGTAAGACTGTTGTAAGACCTTGCTTGTGACTGCATATGTATGACCATGACCTTATTTTCAAGGTCACGTGGGAATTTCGTCTAAAATCAATATGGACGTGATAACTCAAGGAAGATTTGACTTGGGAAGTTGAAATTTTATGTGAAGATGTTCTTTTATACGATCTTGCTTGTGATTACAGATGGATGACCTTGAAAAATTTTTCGAGGTAACATGGGCTTGTCATGTAAAATTGACACAGAAGCAACAACTCTGCAAGGATTTGACTTAGGGATTTGAAATTTTGCATGTTTATGTACCATTACATGAACTAGGTTATGATTGTAGATTAGTGACCTTGACCTATTTTCAAGGTCAAATGGCCATTTTTCAAAATTCATTGCAGATGCACTAGAGAAAGATTTGACTTAAATAGTTTGACATTTTGTGTGGTTATGTTTCTATGTAAGACCTTGCTTGTGACTGCAGATGTATGACCTTGACCTATTTTTCAAGGTCACGTGGGCGTTTCGTTTAAAATCAATATGGATGTAATAACTCAAGAAAAATTTGACTTGGGAAATTGAAATTTTTTGTGAAGATGTTCCTACATATGATTCTGCTTGGGATTGCAGATGGGTGACCTTGACATATTTTTTAAGGTCACAGGGGCATGTTCACTAAAATTTACCTGGACGCAATAACTCTGCAAGGATATGACTTAAGAAGCTGAAATTGTGCATGATTATGTACCATAATATGGACTAGGTTGGGATTGTCGATGATTGACCTTGACATATTTTCAAGGTCACATGGTCACTTTTTAAAATCATTGCAGATGCACTCGAGAAAGATTTGACTTAAAGAGAATGACTGTTTGAGTGATTATGTTTCTATGTAAGACTTTTGTAAGACCTTGCTTGTGACTGCATATGTACGACCTTGACCTATTTTCCAAGGTCACGTGGGCATTTTGTCAAAAATCAACGTTTTGAAATGTCAATAAAGAGTGTACCTTTATATCTGTAGATCATTGGAATCGGTATGCCTATTTATAAAAATAAGGGTGACAATAGTAAGGGCGCACGGAGAGACATTTGATTTTATGTCGGAAAATCAGCGTGTTCTTGTTTGCATTTATGTTAATTAGGTGCACAGGAAAATTATAAATGTTTAGAAGCGTCATTCTAAATTCATTTCACAGGTTTGTGTCGTAATCGCATACTGTGAACCAAAAACAAAAAGGATTTGGATTAATACATATTAGGGGGCCTTGAAAGAAATTAAAGGTTGAATTTCTCCATCCAAACCATTATGCGTAGATGTCATATTCTGACTTCACATCCTGGATTTGTCAGTTTTCGATTTTGTCCAGAGCGACTCGGAAGCTATGAGGCGCCACCAAAGCCACAATCTCTAAACAGTGTGTGACCCAATCAGTGAAGTTGAAATAATGCAAAATCAGGAGCAACAATACCAGACTTTTACGTATTTGTGGTAGACTAGACATACCACAGGCCATGGTGTGTCATCAGTAGTCCATTACACGTTATGTAAAACACAAGGATTTGTTGTTTACACTCACGTCAGATAGAGCTCTTTTATACCACCGCATGGTGACCATTTTGTCATCAGTCCACAATGCGTCAAAAATCCATAAATGAATCAAAGTTGCAATAAAAATGTACAGGACCAGAATTACCTAGAGTTTCTCATTATATGACCAAAGTTTGTTTGTTGGCAGACACTTTATATTCTGTTTTATTTATTTTTTTTCATAATTCTTTCTTCCTCGTATTCCCTTTTTATGTCAAGACCCTTATTTGCTACAGTTTTTTTTTCTGAAATTCCATGTGTTCTCTCGTATAGCCTCTCCGATTTCAACTTGAATATACAAGGCAACAACTTTCATTCGTGGATTCAGACACAAAGATGTGATTTAAAGCAAATTTGTTCCGGTTTGTACCTTTTAGAGGCTGGAATAAACCACCAAAACAATGTTAATGCATTGCCGTATCTTTTTATTTTTCAATTTTTCTAACATTCAGTAAAATGTGTCATTAGTCCATACACCCCCCTCGATAAGACATTACCTGTACGTATCGTTTGTGCATTTCCTATATCTTACAGACTAATATACATATGACACAATAGTCGTGGTTACAAGTTGAACACCTAGGGTCCTCATGGACATTACGGTAAATAACAGCATACATTTGCATATTTTCATATATTCTGTACAAACAATTTCACATGACACGAACATTGGTGAAAGTAACAAATATATACAAATGTAAAAAAAGATACATTTGGCGTAAAAATAAATACATGTATATTTATTATTTCAATATCAAAGGATTTAAATGTTGATTAAAACATAATATATTAACAATGAAGAAAGCAGCACCCTATGAACACGCCTTACCGATGGCTGTCATATATATATATATATATATATATATATATATATATATATATATATATATATATATATATATATATATATATATATATATATATCCATATATATATATATATATATATATATATATATATATATATATATATATATATTATATATACATATATATATATATATATCCAACCTATACATGCAATATGCCCAATAATAGAGGCAAACTTAACAGTTATGTACACTTTGGATTTCTCTATGCGGCAATTATTCCCATTTGATATTATCACAAGGAGCACACACTGTAAGCCAAGATTATAATACTCTAGTCATGATAGTGAATACCCGACCAAAGCTCTCTTGCTCAACCGTGAGTCACGGTGGCAAGTGCTTAATCTCAGCTCCCACAATTGATACAATACTGTGAATACACAGAGCTCCCAGAATGGAAGCTCCCACAATGAACCTATGACAGTGACTGCTCAGTCACCGATCGTACATGTGAAAAAATCAGTGACCATCTCATCCCGGCCCCAAAATATCACCAGAGACATGACAGTCAAGACGGTACACAATCCCGGCTTCCACAATGGAGACATGAGAGTGAATACACACAGCTCCCACAATGGAACCATAATATGGACTACTGGATCAAAGCTCTCACAAGTGACAAAACAGTTAATACTGAATCCCAGTGGAGCCTTAATTATTCAAATTCGATCACAGAGTCCAATGTGTCACCCATACACAGGAAACATTTTGTTTCCTCACTGAAACCATGATCGTGATTATTTAATACGAGATCCCTAAAACATATCATTTTACCTTATGTGCAATGAGGGCTTCCGATCTGTTTGTACAACGATCATAATAAAAACGTGACACTCGATTGCCACTTCCAGTCCAAGGATAGTTAACGTCAAATCCCATCTCTCAAACTGGCTTAGTCATAATGAATATTCAATCACTGCTTCTACATTGTTTTAAATGATGTTAACACTAATTCATATCTGTCAAACCAGAGCTGCAATTATGAATATTCAGTGATAACGTACGTCGAAACTAAAAACCATCTTACCTGGATTCTGGATTCCTTCACCAAACTGTAACCGTCATTTGATACCGAGAACTGAATTACATCTAGCAAACACTATCCATGGCAGAGATAAATCACAAAGTCCAAACTCTTGTCATGACATCGGCCCATTGCAAGTTCCACATGCTCTAGCTTAGCATGCGGTCAATCACAAGTTCCACATTCTACCCGTACCAATGACACACCACACATTCAAAACTGTAACCAGGAAACTGACCAGTCGTGAGTCCTAAACTTCAACCATGACAGTGATGAATAACAGGTTTCATACTGAGCCATGACAATGATCAATCACAGGTTTCATACTCAGCCTTAACAGTGTTCAATCACAGGTTCCATACTCAGTCTTAACAGTGGTCAATCACAGGTTTCATACTCAGCCATGACTGATGAATCACAGGTTTCATACCCTAGCAATGACAGTAGTCAATCACAAATGCCATAGTCTAGCCATGACAGTGGCCGATTACAAACTCCAAACTCTAGTCATGACAATGAGCAATCACAAGTTCCATACTCTAGCCATGAAAATTGTCAATCACCAATTATATGCTCTAGCAATGACAGTGGTGAAGTACAAGTTCCACACACTAGCCATGACAAGGATCAATCACACGATCAGAATTGTAGATGTTGGCGAATATGAGCTCTCAGTGGTAATGGACTCTCGATCACAGCTTGTAATTTAACCAAACAAAATCGTTTATTTTGTTTTTGTCGCAATATTTGCACATGTTTACAACAATGTCCCTTTCACACCCTACTATTATTATTTGGTTCTTCCGTCCACATTGTGGAGGAAACAGGACATTTACAACCAAGAAATATTTACAGAAAGCACGATGACGTAGACGTTGTTTCCATGACATATATTCAACATAATTATATATACATGATTTCAATGAAATTAGTAGCACCGAAATAACTCTTCTCAATACACATTAGCGTCTTTGGGGCGCTTACTTGCTGTGAGAGAATATCCCCAGGTCAGATGATCGAACTTTGCACACGTGTGGTAATGAATGCAACCTCACGCATTCAAACGTCCATTTTTCAAAAAGAGAATGCGGTCTTCACATGCGCCTGCGCATATATCCGCCCAGCTATATCGCAGCTGTATGTCCACTTGGATATTTCTGATTTTATGAAATAGTATGAAAATGAAAATGTTTTTTCACCCGTTGCCACATTCAATGCAATGCAACCAGTTGATAGTGGGAATAGCGCAAGAATATATGTAAATATATTGTTCATGCCAGTGGCATGTTAATTATAAGCAAAATTGCTTTGCGTTGTACCATGTTGTGAAGAGTTTATCTCTCTTTTGTAACAAGTGAGATTATAATGCAGCTGCAACATCCTTATGAAACGGACAAAACATTCAGAAGAATGTCCTCTGAACGTATTCACATTTTCCCCCCAAGGACCACAAAAGACCACTCTCAGGATTGGGAAAATATGTCGAAAGTTGAAGTAACAGCCATCTCATGATTACTGCATACTCCCACAGTTTTGACCAACCACGTGATCCTTTTTTCACTCCGCGCTGTGCAAACGTCACTCATGAAACGACCACGTGGTTTTGTTCAAAATAAGGATGCTGCACAAGAAAGTAACTTCTCTTTAAGTGTAATTACATGTGTTGATGTTTGCCTAGCTTCTATCATGATTAGTCTGACTGTATTTCGAAGTAACGTGGTGACGATTTACCGCAATTGACCCTTTTCAGACCCCCAGAGGGCTGCATTTGAGGGTGATTATTTCCATAGTTATACGTATTTGCATAATGATAAATCGATTTGAAGCTTTTGCTAAGCAAATAGCCAATTCTATGCAAACAAACACCATTAAGTGCTGCCACCTGGAGTCCTAAATTCCATTATTTGAAGCTCTTTCTTTGGCCAGAATGGCAATCAGTGGTTTGTATAACCACACAAAATTAAAGAATAGACGATCAGAATGCAATAGAATACTGATATGAAGCAAATGACACCACGATTGGTAACAGAGGTTAGTCAATGATGTCAGCATTGATAGTTTACATTGTTGCGTTTTGGTTTGCTTTGGAGACTTCAAGAAGGCAAAGATCTCATTTCGTAGGGTCAGAAGTCAAATCTAGCTTATATATACATATATATGCTGGCTTGACAGTATAGATATTTTCACATATTACCGCTCTAAACAGGGGGATTAAGGAACATCCGATGCCATGTAACGAGGGTTTCGATAATCATCTCCTATATTATGTGATCATATATCCATGCTCTGAACACCAGTTTACAAAAAAATGATACTGCCAATTTAAGCTAGCAAAGGACTTCCCTTGCTGAATATTCTTCCAATTAATCACTTTGTCGTGCCTTTGATGCTGATAAAAATTGGTATAAATATCAGCCAATATTTCGTATACCGTCATAGAAATATCATACAATGGCATTACTTAATAAATCACTTGTTTTGAGCTAATTCATCCCAAACATGTCCTATTTCTGGTCAACGTAAAACGCTGTATCCAATTTAATGACCATGGTTGCGCCTTAAATGTTACATCGTTCCAGAGGAAATCCTGTTAGTGTTATGAAGTATTACATATTTCCCTGTCGACAAAAATCGACGTTTGTTGCAAACATCTACCAGAACTGTTGCATCCAAACATTTGGTGAATGTATGGTTATAAAACTTTTTCATATTATATGCGAATGATACTGATATGGATCCTCTAAGCAGGGAACAGAGTGCACTTATTATGGTGACTCACACGGACAGGTACGTTTCGGGGACCATATCTCCGAACCGTTAGGAAGATTTTATACATGCTATTTGTCCCGAATTATGGGTAGATTTTCATGAAAAGCTGACTGTCACAAGTTGGCATTTCGGCATGGCACTTCTGGTTATTTTGGTTTTTCCAGCGAACAAAATTCCACCAAACTATACCTTTTATTTATTTAGTTTGTTTGTTTGTTTATTTTGTTTATTTATATATCATTCCATAGGACTGTGTAAGCAGAACTTTGACCCTTTAGCACTCGTCAATTGACAACCAGAGGGTGGGTCCAATTTTCAGGTTGAACGTTTCAGAATGAAGAGTCTTTACGCTTGGGTCGTATACGCCCTGGCAGAATGAAACGCATTCTTCCTGGGCCAATAAATTCTTGTGGTATCTGTATTTTTTTTTCAAAGCCTGATGTTGGCTCGTTTTTCCCGTACCATAAGCACAATGGCGAACACTTTTGATATGTGTTTTAGCGAAAACAGCTTTTCTGTAGAATGCATTTACAAAGATGATCAGGGATTAGCCAGCAGTTTGTACCAACTCTGCAATTCCTCTGAAGTGCCTTGTGCAAAGGGAATGATATCAACACAGATGACACAGCTTCCCACTTCTTTGTTTTGCCCAAACAGACCACGGTTTACCCACAGCGCCACCTGGAAATAAGATTGAACTGATGAGTAAATATTGTAAGATCGGTTTGGCCAAACATGAAATTACATTAAAAGAACTGTTTGGGAATTCATATTTTACAAAAGCTAAATGAGATTTCATCAAATGTGATTTTACTTTTACGTGTGCAGCATTATTATATTTACCGAGACTGTTTAAGGTATGAGCATCTTATTATTGACATTTAGGAATGACTCTTGGAGATGTCAGCATCTCATTCAGTTTTCTTAGTAGTTAAAAGTAATCGGTAAGTGGCATATTTGGGGATGCGGTACGAAGCATTGCACTTTTAATTGTATCAGTTCTTCAAGGTTTTATTAAGGTCTGGTATTCTTTAACATTTTGCATGAGCCTGGTAACGTAACAACACTATGTATAACTTACCTCTATTAATGAACTATTTTTCACTGCCAGAAATGCAAATTTGTCATTAAACAAGGGGTCTGTTTTTTCGTATTGCACGCTGGTTTTTCTCTTCTTCACTCTATGGCCTTTGTCCCCATCGATCAAGTTCAATTTGATATACCAGCCTGTAATCAATGAAATTGATCACAAAAGATTATACCCTGTTATCGATAATGATTACTTGACTTTTTCATATCCTTTATACTAAGATTTCCAACTTGACGGTCAAAGTTGTGTGCTTCAGTTAAATGTAAATGCACAATGCCCTTGGGCCCTCTTCTGAACATATGAATGTAAAACTACAGCATTGGCGGCTACCTAAATACCCCTGTGCTCCAGCTTGCTTTTTAATCGAGTTTTTTCAAGTTTGACATAATATACATAAGCATGCAACTCTTTTTTAACATAGTATGGATATAGCGCAACATTTCTAATAAGCGAGCAACAGAAACATGGCCCTATTAGAAGGGATGCATCGCTTGGGACGACTATTGCAACAAATATTATACATAAGTCTTATCGTCCAGAACCACTTCCTAGTCTTCATTACCCTATTCCATAGTTCAAACTCTATACTGTCCATAAGTTAACCTGTCACAGTTTAACCTATTGAGATGTGAAAGTTCTATTGTATAGATTGTCCACGTTCCTTTGCAGAATTTTGGCATAGGCTGCATTAGCCAAAATATAATATAGGGTCCTCAGCATGTAGCTCCTCAGAACATGTTTTGGAGCCTCTACCCGTACATGTCTCTCTGAGTAGCGGCTCCTTGTCGTTGCTATTCAGCAAGGACAACCTTCATAATAATGAATAAATATGAACGTGGCAAAATATGAATTAGCTGAGTAAGTTTAGTTTTGCTTCTAAATGCAGATCTTCAATACATGTATGAATAAAGAATACCTATCCAGCCAAACATAATGACACTGCTATATCACACAATTCCTGCATGGCTTAATGGCCTTAATGCTAGAGATGGCTTTTGGCGAGCGACATCTAATCATAGATTGACGTACAAAATCATATATATCCAAAAAGTACAGAAATGTGACCATTTGAACATAATTGGTAAGGTGCCACGCAAGAAACATCCGTGACATATTTGAAGTGCTGCTGATCACGATTTTTGGGATAGTGCATGCACGTAAAGTGCTATTCACATACTACATTATTCTGTTATATATCATTATATAATTTATAAATTCATTATAAAATCAGAAAATGACAGCAGTGTCGTCTAATGAGCAACTTTTGTGCAGACCCCACTTAATATAAGTTCCTGCCTGGTTTGAAGGGAATCGAACATGCATTTTCCGAATAAAAGTAAAAGGTTATAAAATACATAAAATAAAAGTGCTTGATCATGAGGAATGTGACACTCCTTTGCTTAAATGATATTGGATGCACAGACTAAATTTTGTCCGATGACTTGTGGGATTATATCAAAGTCATTTTTTGTAAGAACATCATCACTGTTTGTTATGTCTTTATTCACACAGTTCTGATGTCACCGTTCTCTAAAAAAAGCGACAGGAACCACTATTACCACGATATAAGCCAATATGCCAGTTTGACCATTGACGTCACTTATGGTCAAAATAAAGAACAGCAAAAGAAATCTCTTTTAGTATTTTCTTATAAGTGGATTCACCATGACCCAGACATAAGATAAGTCAATATGTTGGCTTGACCTTTAAACGGAACTCAAGGGCAAATTAACAACACTAAAAGAAACCCCATGGGTACTTTTTATTCGTGTTTAATAGGAACCATGAGCCTAGGATTCACCATTACTAAGATACGAGACAATATGTCAGATTTTTCTTTCTCGATAATTCGTGACTTCAAAAATTCGCTAAAAATCAAGAAATGCGAACAGCACCATATATTGAACAATATTAGTAGAGATCATGTCTGCATATTTCTACATCCCTACCAAGTATGAACTGAATCCACTGATGCTTGACCCCCCAATAGGGAACGACCAATCAAACGTACACCCATACCAAGTTGGTATAAACATAATTTTGGATTAACTTCCATACATATTTTGCACAAGTTATTCGCAATTGGGAAAAAGGGCATTGCCCTATGTGAATCCCTCTTGCAAGGAAAGGACAGAGCACAGGACTGACTAGACACATGGGTACGAGTGGAGAAGACGCCAATAAGGACGAGACAGATAGAGGGGCATTTATAACCGTGTAGAATCTTTCCAGATTATAATATGGATTTGAACAATCACACAAGTGAGATGAAGCCTGGAAATTGAACCTGAGATTAGAGAGCAAAATTATTTAGCCAATACCAGTAGGTTTAAAGCGATTTGTAGCAGATATATATTCGTGCACTGCAGTAAAAATATTACAATTGTCTGTAAAAGAACCTTGTGTTGAACCATACAACATTGTTCTAAGAGTGAAAGGAGCAAGAGGAATTATTTTATTTTGAAGTGTTGATCTTGAGTTTCTGTATTTCGGACAGAGAAAAAAATAATGAAATGTACCTTCGATGTGTGAGCCACATGTGCAAGCAGGTGATTCTTTGACCATACCAAGTTCGATGTGAACTTTGCCAAAATTGTGTTATTACCGTCGTAAAAACTACATATTACAGTTTAATGTTAAAACGTTTTGTCTTTGAACTATGTCGAACCAAATCAATGCTATACGTGTGTGACGAGTGTTTATTATATAAGCACTATATTCAGCGCAATTTCCTGCCCCGTTGAGACAATCACACCATGTAACGTACACTGGATACACAAATCACCACAGGAAAATATAACTAGACAACTCGAAAAATTTGCTCTATGTCCAACTTTTTGTAGGCCCTAAGAGCCACATTTTTGGATAAAATGGGCCAATCAAATTCTGCAAAGCAGTCACACCTCACTGCTCTATCATATTGATGCCCTAAATATAAGGTCTATTTTATGATGCCAAAATAGGGTCCTAAACAGCAATGGAATCCAGAAGCACATGTCTCGGTTGAAGCTTCATGCGAATAAAATGCTTAAGTTGAAACCTATGCATTTTTAAGTTCATTAAACCTTACTAGGCCTAAACCATTTTAATAAATTTAGAAGAGACCCACCCGAGGTACATTCCCAGGGCGTTTGAAGTAAATATGACAGACAGTTTTAGAGAAGAAGTGTGAATTGCAATTTCAATCTCCATTGACCTGCAGAGGAACCAACAGGAATGTATATATTAACAAAAAAATAGTAAAAAGTCAGGGATCCACAGCAGCACTGCCCACAAATGAAAAGGTTTGTTGATCCGTTCCACAAGGTACATTTACACCACGTTTCATCGTAATGTGAGGGACGGTTTTGGAGAAGAAGTCGAAAATAGCAAAACCATACATAAATTCGTAACTGAAACAAAAACTGCAGCGCCACTTAAATTCAACAGATGAGTTCTATGAGTCCCTAGACATGCCCGTATGTAATTTCAAAGCAATTCGCGGTTTGAGGTTAGTTTAATTACGAGAAAGTAAAAAAAAAAAAAAAAAAAACCCAACGGAATGTGACCATTTAAGGAAAATATGTTAAGGCTTACCTAGGGTGCATCCCCACCAAGTTTGAAGTGTATGTGGTTGACGGTTTTGGAGAATAAGTTAAAAAATGTGAAGGGATATTGCAATCTGCATTGACTTACATTGTAAATACCAGGAAGTTATGCACAGATGGACAAGGACCCGAATTGAAAGATTTGTTCAAAATCAGGAATCTGGGGCATCACCACCTAGTGAGCAGCTTTGTCCCCTCCGGAACGTACATTGCCACAAAGTCTAAATACAGACTGAGAGACGGTGTTACAGAAGCAGAAAATGATAACAACACACAAAAGTCGTAAAGAAGATGACTGTGTGAAGAGCCCATGCTCAGCTGACCTAGACATTCATCACACTTGCAGCTCTGTGAACTTAAGACAGGATCAAGGTCACCCATGTTCTGAGTAGCTCTGTCCTTTAAAGAAGAACACAAACACGTGTGCAACATCAAGGTCCCAAATCAAGTAGTTCTCAAGTTATAGTGAAGAGTAAAATTCATGTATGTTGCACTGTGAAACGAGGTCAAGGTCATTCATGTACTATCTAAGCATGACCTTCACAGAGAAACATTAACTTGTGCAACATCAAGATCCGAACTCAAAACAGGTCTAAAATTATCAAGTGAACAGTAAATTTCGTGTCAGTTGTCATGTGACCTTGGGAATGAGGTCAAGCTCCAAACATCACTGGAGCATGATCATTTGCACAAATAGGTAGATACCTATAAAAGGTACATCCCTACCAAGTTTGGCACAAATCTGGCCAAAATTGTTTCAGTTGTAACCATTACAAGAAATTCCCATGTAAAACTTTCTTATTAAAACTTTTTTTAAAAGATTTTGGAAAAAAAATTATAAAATATCCAAAAATCACTGGATCGTGACCATTTGTACAAACTTGGTATAGCCCCACCCAAGGTACATTTTCAACAAGTTTTAAGTGAGTCTGAATGACAGTTTCTTCAGGGAAGTCCAAAATGTGAATTACCATTAGAATGTCAATTGACTTGCATAGTAAGCAATAGAAAAGGTGCATTTACCGATAAGTACCCGAATTGAAAAATATCGTTAAAAATCAGGAATCCACAGCAGTGCTACCTAGTGAACATATTTGCTTGACCCTTTCACAAGTCACATATCCAAGGAGTTTCAACTTAATCTGAATAACGGATCTGGAAAAGAAGTTACAGTAACGAAATCACACAAAAATTCATAACAAATGAAAAAAAAATGGCAGCATCATCTGGTGAACAAATTAAGAACTATGAGTCCCTAGGAGTGTTCTTATGTAATATCAAAGCAATTAGGTGAGTGGTTGTGGAGAAGAAGATTTTTAAAGATTTGTCTTAAAAAAAGAACCAAAAAAATCCTTAAAAATCCAAAAATCAATGGAGTGTGACCATTTGAATAAACATGGTAGAAACCTACCCAAGGTACATTGCCATCAAGTTTGAAGTCAATCTTGAAAACGGTTTTGGGGAAGAAGTCGAAAATGTGAAGTAACATTAGAATGTCCATTGACGTACATAGTAATCAATAGGAAAGCTGCATTGACCGATAAGTACCCGATTTAAAAAAAAATCGTTAAAAACCAGGAATCCACAGCCATGCCACCTAGTGAACAACTTTGTTTGACCCTTCCACAAGGAACGCATCCACCAAATTTCAAAAAATAGAAAAAATCGCAGCGCCACCTTGTACAAACATTTAGAACTAAGTGTCCCCGGAATTGTCCCTGTGGTATATCAAAGCAATTGGGTCAGCGGTTTCGGAGAAAAAGATTTTTTTAAGATTTGCCCCCAAAAAAGAACAAAAAAATCTTTAAAATCCAAAAATCAATGGAGCGTGACCATTTGAATAAACTTGGTAGAGACCCACCCAAGGCATATCCCCACCAACTTTGAAGTGAATCTGGATGACGGTTTTGGAGAAGAAGTCGAAAATGTGAATTGTGGACGGACGACGGACGACGGACGACAGACCCTCAAAAAAGCTCAGCTGACTGACAAGTCAGCTGAGCTAAAAGTGGCTTACATCCTGCTGTGGCATAGTACACTTACAGAACATTCACAGGATAGGCCAAACCATGTATGTATGAGTCTTTTGAACTGAGACAGGGTGGTTGCTTCCTTGATATGGAGAGGGAGTACATTCCAGAGCTGGGCCCTTTGCTAGCGTACAGAGTTTCAGCCGTAAGTTACCGTACTATTAGCAGGCTGCTGGATCCTATTGTTATCTCTTGGATTGTAGGGAGTCTCATATCTTTCGAATAAACTTTCAAGGAAATTTGGGCCATTGTGTGTGATAATTTTGTATACTTCTATACATAATTTGCGTAGACGACTTAGATAAAGAGATGGCTTATTTGCTCGTTGTAGAAGATCAGAGTAGGAAGAGTTGTGGTCATTTAAAACAAAGCGAAGGGTTCGGTCTTGTATCCTTTCCATTTTCTGAGTGTCAGTTTGTCCACATAGGTGCCAAAGTAGAAGGCAGTAATTGGAGTTAGATAGAATGAAAGCATTAAAAATTTGCATTTTTTTTTCTTTGATACTCATCTTAGTGCCCTTATTTGTTTAGCAGCCAGCCTACATATATGAGTAATGTGGCCATGGAATTTCAGATTATCATCTATCTATACACAAAGTATTTTTTACATATTTTTCTGGCTTGAGTTTAACACTTTCTATATAAAAATAGTAATTATCCGGATGACACTGAATTCTGGAAGTGGGTAGAATAGCTTGAAACTTATCAGGATTGACTTTCATGTCGTTGTCATTTAACCACTTAATACCAATTTGAGCAGCTATTCCTAGAGTAATTTTAGGATCTGAGATCTTGATCATGGAAAGATGGGGTATTGTCATCCGCATAATTGTAAAGATAACATTTGCCTTTAAGAAAAAAAAAACTACTCATAAAAATATTGAAGAGCAGAGGGCCAAGGATACGTCTTTAGGGAACCTCTATTAGTAGCTCGTCCATTGACTGAAACTTCCACTGTATTTTACCCTTTGGCGGCGGTTATAATAAATGTGGGTCATCTCTATGACATATAATCAGACAAAATGGAAAAGTTGATTTTGCACATTAATGTTAGTCATAAGAGGTATTGAGACAGTGCAACTACACATAGTCTGCAGGTGCCTTATCACACTATATATGCACAGTAATGTTTTAATATGGTTAGAACTCAATATTGTGCTGAGTTTCTGACATAAAAATATGAAACTTGTGAATAAGTTGCAGAGGGAGGTAAATTGCAACGCAAGAATACGTGCATTACAATTTAGAATTCAGATGTGGGGTATAGGATCAAATTCAATTCAGTTGTTTCATATCTGAGGCCACACTCTAGTTTGGCGCAGAAGACTCCTTTATTTGCAGTGTCTTGTAACCCCCTCGTTTTTATTTCATACTACAAACCACACTCAGATCGACAATTCATCCTTTCTTTCTGACGAATCACCTGTGGGCTTGTCGTGAGAAACAATTTTGGCTACCAGATGTCGACACTGCACAACTGCCACATCGAGATCTTTGTTTTTCATCTGAAGTCCCAACAAAATTTCGCCTACCACTACGGCCAGCTTTGCATCTGTAATCAGCGTAAAAAATTCGACAATTCCGGTAATGTTTCCAGTAAGAAACGGTCATTGTATACAGGTTACACCCATGAATATGATCAATGTTGTCCTTTTCGTTTTCTTCGGCGTGCTTTTGATAAGGAATTTAAAAGATTGTTGTCCTGTCCGTGATCTGTCATACTTTTCTCGGCTTAATTTACAGCAACTAAAATATTATCAGGAAAGTTACAGTTGGGATGCTTTACTGACCAAGTGCGATTGAGTAACGTTGGGAAGTCAAGACTCCACAGAAATGAGAGGATTGCATCATTACATTTTCTTCATTTTGAGTTTGGGGCATTAGTTGGATCATAAATTAGTGCAATTAAACAGCACATATTATTCTACTCTTAATGGAATTCAAATAATCGTTTACAATTGATCTAAAGTTGGCATTGTCGAGACAGAGAGAGAGACAGGCAGAAAGACAGGCAGACAGACAGAGAGACAGAGACAAAGAGACAGAGATACAGAGATAGAGACACAGAGAGACAGAAAGAGGGAGAAAGAAAAAGAGAGACAGACAGATAGAGAGAGAGAGAAAGAGAGAGAGAGAGAGAGAGAGAGAGAGAGAGAGAGAGAGAGAGAGAGAGAGAGAGAGAGAGAGCAAATGAGTTAGTCATAAATAGTTCACCTTGTTGCTGCTCCTTTCCAGGCTTTTTCATCCTGTGGTGCACGACTTGTCCCGGCCCAAGAATCGAGGACAAATTTTCATTCCATTTTATGACCCGAGCTGCCAGGCTTTCAAATGTTTCTTTCTCAGTAGTGACCTCTGGTGGTAATCTTGTTTTATGGGAAATTTGGTTTGAAGCGTATTTCGAGGTTTTATTTTGCTGATCGGTATCTTTGCTGGAAACAAGAACGCTTGCGTTAAAGTAATGTTGACCTGTTTTGTATGACTTTATCCGGTCGAAACAGAGTAGATGTTCGAATTTTGTTGAAAATAAAGAGTGCAGTTTTTATGTTGATGTATATTTTTGTGTAGAAATTTATTACGTAAACCCGTCACTGACTGAAATTGTCTCACAGAGCTGTGTTTTTTATGTTAATCATAAATTTTGCTACAATTAAATCATAAACAGCACTTACAATGAAGTGGTGCAGAGAAAAGCTAATAACATTCAATTTTTACGACCAGAGCTGCGGGGCTTTGAAATGTTTCTGTCTCAGCTCTGTTAATCTAGTTTTATATAAAATATCACGAAAGGAGCCCTAACATTACTTGAATTGTACAAACACGAAAAAACTTTTGGTCCTAGCATTGAACTGTTGAGTGCTTGTAGCAGCAGACTGTAATAAAATGGATGTCACAATTATACATGTAAGTGTAATTCCTTGCTTTTGAGCCTATAATATAATGATATATGAAAAAAGACTACATTTTAAAAAAAATTTGATGACATTGATTCTTTGGTTATAAAAACTCCACTGTCAAAAATGTATTGTTGGTTACTCCATAACACACTATAGCAAATATTATATCACATGCAGTTAAGCTGTCTGGAGAATCTGGACTGGAATACTGCCAAACCTGTTATAATATTGCGGCACACTCAAGTAAGACGCCACCTAGAGCTAATGGTCATTAACCTAGCATGTTTGTCAGAGTATATCTTTTTATCGCGTCGCAAATGTTGCTATCTTCATACAGTATTCTATGCAAGGAACTTCACAACATCTGATGATACGTATTCACCTACATAATGCGATCAGGATTTATGTCAGTTTGGTGGATTCAGCTGGCGTATGCCTGAAAACGTTCCAATGCATATGCGCAATGGTATACGGACCACATATTGATTTAACCGTCGTTTAGAATGTATGCTATCAGCCTGCTCTTTCAGGTCCAAGCAACAGATGTTATAAGTGAACGTGCACACGCAATAACCGGTCTTCAGATATCTGTTCAAGCTTTGACCCAGATGCCAGTAGATGCTTCGAAGATAGTTCATATTTTAACGCAAAAATTACCATTCACATTATCAGCTGGCACTTATATTATCAGGCGAATTCATGGTATTACGTGACATGCATTGTCGCTAACACTTTTGGGAAACTAATATCAGTAACAACGGTTAATAAATTGCCATTGCTAGGCACGGTTAGTAGTCTCTGAAAACTAACATTGAACACGGGTCTTTGTAATGTACAACATAAACCCGTCACTGAACTGAAGATATACAATGCTGAAACGTCTTGCAACAATGAAAGAGCTATTAACTTTACAAAACATTCTTCATGAAAAAGGATCTGAATATCCATATCATGGAAAAGGTGCTTTATGTTTTTTTCATCTCATATATGTTTTGCGACCAAGAATCAGCCAGGTCCCGAGCCCATAAGGTTCAGCACCCGTAACCCAGCCGAAATTGAGAAGCGCACATACCGACTGCACTAAATCCTCATTTCTTGAAAAAAAAAACTGGTTCAATGGAGGCAGGTAGGTATAAGTGTCATAATCGCGGCCTACTTCATTATATTTAATCCAGTACAAGTACTGTATTCGGAGTTGTCCCACATCGGGAACTGCACATATGTAAGTCTACCAGCATTTTATATATGTTTTGTGAGCACGGAACAGCAGGGTCTCAACCAGCAACCGTATGTATGTATGTATGTATGTATGTATGTATGTATGTATGTATGTATGTATGTATGTATGTATGTATGTATGTATGTATATATATATATATATATATATATGTATATATATATGTGGGGAAATGGAGAGGGACAGAGATTTTTTGGTCAGATGAGTGCGTATATGCGTATGGCTTATATAGTGTCTTTTGAAGATATTCAGCCCACCGCATTCCACTGATGTAATGAATTTAATAATACTTAGGATGGCTTACCTGTTTGCTTTAAAGACATCCACTGTGGACAATGGGCTTTGATTGACATAATCATCGGGAGGGTGACTGACAGATTCAAGCGACGCTCTTTGAACGGAAACTGAAATATCAGACATATTTCAGAGTTAAATTCATTCATGCCAATCATTGCGCTTGATGACGTGGTCTATGTTCCTGACAACATTATCACAAGCGCGCAACGTCACCTGGTGGAATTTTAAGAAGATCGGAACAAAATAAATTCAACAAGATTCCATCTGTCGCTACAACAGAAACGTTTATATTCATCGTGGTCTTCCAGTCATATATGTTCCATTTTCTCCATTATTTTGCCCCAAAAATTACTGCAGTGTTTAACAATAGCACATAACACATCTATAAGTGTTGAAAGAACCCACTCAACAGAAGCCATCAAAAGTTCAATGTGCGTCAAAACAAAACTCACGCAGATTAATTATAAACTTCTTCTTCTTGAGGTGGAAGGAAAGGATGGGGTGACCTGGCCATGTGTAGTTATTTGCATTTTAAGGCGTTTTGCACAAACATTGAGTCTGTGTGATAAAACAGTAAAGGGTCCTAACCCCTGACTAAAACACTTGAGCTCTTGATCGCATATCGATCACATGATGGCTACCATAATTTAAAGGCGTATCTATAAAGTAAGAGAGCTAACATATGATACCAACCACCGAAAGGTTAACTCTACGAAGAACAGCATTCTATTTGTCCTTCCTATTTCATATTTATATACATTCTGTTTTGTGTATTGCTTCGATAGGCAGTTGTTCTCACTAAATACCCCAAAATGACATTCCATATCAACCTGCAGTGTTTACACACGTGCACCACGTGAGCATAAATAGACAAACGTCAGCAACAAGCTTAATAGGTATGATTATAAGAAAAAGTCATCGAAATATGCCTCATCTGGAAGCCTACGTAATTATGCTCTGATGATCATATGTTATACTGTCAAAGCATGCTCTTGGCAACACCATGTCTTAAATATTTACCTAAAGTCATAAGTTTGGCAACTGAGTTGATACTGTAGTCGTAAATATTTGCCATGGGATCAACGTCATCATCAAATATCTTGAAGAAGGGTGTGTCAAAATTAGTTTCTCCACATTTGCTCGTCGAAGGATTCTTTTCTTTTGCAATGTCATTTTGCAGATCAAAAACATCAGCTGTAACAGAAAAATGACTGCATTCTCAGCACGAGGACCCAGATGACGTCGAAAGATTGTAGAAGGATTGTTACACGGTGAAGTGCAAGCATCGCAAAGTGCACGAACGTGCATTGCACTGGAGAATTGCATCATTTTCATTTGTGGATATGTGCCTTCCTCAATTTGCCATAAAGTGGGGATATTTAATCCCAATTTCAGTTGCTACCATGTCAAGTAAATGTAAGGGCAGTTACTACTAGAAAGAAAAGCCGCAAAAGCTGGGTATCAACTTGCAAATCACGTGGAAATTTATGTTAGTAGTAGATATAAGCGCCATATATAGCCAACAATGGTCTCAACACTACCTGGCCTAGGACAAAATCACCACACTTTGCACTGGGCTCACTTTGAACCACGAGATGGCGCCACGTATCACAACAACGCGGCAGTGACAGTAAGCTTCAGAAGAGATAAACAAACAAGAGGTAATAGTTGGTAAAGATATCATGATAGACCTACTTCTCACAGTCAGTATCTTATTTTTTCTGAACTTAAGTTTCCAAAGCATTTCGCGAAAAATATAATGTAAATTGAAGAAAATTTCATATTGTGTTGATCTTCTGGGAAAAGAATCTGGAAACCTTTGAAGTCCAATAGTTTACCATGTCAGGGAATACCTTGTCATCAGAATTGTTGATTATGTAATCTTGGTGGCTCGTACATGAAAACGTATGGCACTATGAAACCATCGTTCAGGGTTATTTCAACAGGAAAATCAAAGTATCACCCGACTCCGAAGACCCACAAAATGCTTAGAAAATAGCGTGGGTTAGTCTACTGATTCATTATTAATCATGATATAAGGGAGTTCCAAACAGGATTCAAGGAAGAAGAGAATCTTACCAGTGAATACCACTACCGTCTCTTACGATTTATATGCTGCCCAGGGGAAGGAAAGAACACTATATGAGAAAGTATTACACGGGGTCAAAGTTCACAATATGGCGACCACAATCAATACGGTCGTGTGTTAGTAAATGATTATGTGTAGATATAAGGCTAAAATACGAACCATGCTAGTAACATGCACTACCTTTAACGTTCTACGTCAAACATTTAGTGCTTTGAAGGGTATCTAACTGTATTGACCCCTTTCTAATTTTGGCGAGGACGTGAAAGCGACGGATACATAGAACTTGTTACATGTTCTCACATATTTATCATTTATCAGCGAAGAATTTGTTTTCTTTTTTTTATTTACGGCGGCTTGCTCTGAAGCAGCCACTACAGAATGTCCAAGAAGCCATTTTTAGGTTAAGAAGGTCAATAATACCCTCTGGTTTTTTTCTGTTTTTTTTTTTTTACCATCAGTTTAATAATCATCATTTGAGTGGAAGTTGTTTTCTAGTTTACATTCAAATAGACTAACACAAGGTCATTCCAAATACGTTTTGATGGCATTAGTAAAAAGTGATGTACACATAACGATAGTGAACAGAAAACAACAACATCAACAAAACTGACACAACACAATATTTGTACACAGCAAAAGGTAGGGTTCATGCCATTAGTGCAAGAAAGGCGTGAACACTTTGCTTGGTGACTGATGTTGATTTACCATAGCAATCAAACTTTCCCAACTTGTTTCACGCTTCTGATACACACAAATATGATTCAACACGTGAAATGTCACGGGTATTCTCACGAGCAAAATCGGTTAAGTATGCCAATAATGGTCCATTTACACCGTTCCGATTTAGTGGTGAATAAAGAAAAAATAATCCCACATCTTCAAAGTTGTACTCAGAGATTCTTTGCAAACGTAAATTCTAAACTGAATATAATGGCAGTGACAAAATATGCCCTCAAGTTGTTGCTGCGTTCCCAATGACTTCCTGTCAATTCTTGGGTTTTGAGATGCATGTAGTAACGTTTCTCACGTTTTTCTTAACCGCGTCTGTATGTATGCATGTGCGTGTGGCGCAGTTGTGTTTGTGTGCACTAAGCTCCAATTCCTGTAAAAACGTACAGCATAAAAGGTACATTTGCGACGTTCTCTGGTAAAATCACATTTGAAACACCAGGATACGAGGCATCAAAAGAATTGACAAAACAGAGAAGCAATGAATGATTGAGAGAAAAAAATCGTACAAAACAGCTGGCTTAGCAAATGATGCAAATCGTGTAAGCCTTAAGTCAAATGAACCATTTAGAAGTACTTGAGCATCCATATCAGGTGGATAGACGTTCGACAAACGATTCGACAGCTCCACTACCACTCGTAGAAGCATGCAGTCCCTGTCTGATCTAAAAGTCGTATGTTGGTGGACTGCACTTTTGAGTTAGAGCCACAAAACAAAAGGTTGTACGTTTTTCTTTACAGAAATGTTACGACCGCTGTCATAGCCAAATAAAATGTCGTATGTAACTAGGCTGTAGTTTTGGTTTCGTTCTTATAAGCTAAAGGTCAATATTTTCTTTCCAGAAATAAAACAAAATGGGAGGAAGTGTAATTGCAGGAAATGCACAAGTATATACAATTCTTAGTTCTAAAAGCACACATTATTTACCAAATTATTAGTTTTGAAAATATACGACCATTTTCTCTCAGAAAGAATATACGATATTTTGCACGATTGAAAAAGAAACGACCTTTTCCATTTAGCTCTAGCCTCTTACATAGACATGTTCGAAGGTCACAACTATGGTCAGATGATATGACCCATTCATATGCATAATGATCCAACCTGAGTTTAATTTGCACAAATATCACACATACGACCTTTTTATCCCACCGCGACAATGCGCAGTTAGCTTTAAAACATAGAGAGGTCATTTGTCGTCGATATAATACATAACCAGCGAGATGCATCACCTAATGATTATACCAAGAGAAGGATTATATCAACTGATCATACAAGTCGTAAGTCAGAAACATGCAAACAGCGTCATGGATTTATACAAAAAACCCAAATACATGTTTAATGTTCAGACAACATCACAAAAAGGTCAGTACAGTAATGTTCTATATATCAATCTTAAAATGATTTTTTTTCAGTCCGAGTCCTTAATTTTATAGAATATTAAAACCAAGCACAACAATGTACCGTCTCTTGCTTTTTACCTTTTTTTTGTTGGTGTTTTTATCTTTTTTCCATATAAAAAGAAACTTTAGCATGAAAAAAATTACGTCAGACACTGACTGATTCTTCAAAATCAATGGTTTGATGTGATTTAAAAGTTGGACGGAAAAGTGATTTTCTTTCAACTATTCGCCGAAGCACCAACCACTTTTGAAATAGAATATGAATTAGGGAGGAATTAAAATGCTCGCATTTACTTCCAGGTACATTTGGAAATCTAAAATTAAAAAGCACATGTATTTGGTAACAAACACCATACGGGAAGCACAAACAATGAAAGGGTGGTACTAAATTGAATCGTGGAATCAAATTCATTAGAGCTTTACTTTTGTGCTGTGTTGCCTCATACCTCACATTAGTCAGATATGCATACACTGGTGCTGTATATTTTATTTCCTTATTATTCCACAACAGAATTGACGTTTCGTGAGATTTGAAAACACGATGGCTTGAACAGGGCAACATTTTAATCATATGAAAGCACTTAAATCTCTAAGCGTGGCAAACATGTTTTATAATGTCGCTTCATGAGACAACATTACGCGCTACCAGCTGAAATGTTAAATCAATAAACGGTTAATTCTATTATGTAATTTTATTTTTACAGGCACAGCACATAAAATAGAGATTCTAAAGCAAAATGAAAACAAAGGCAATGCGGATGTCACAAACACAATCGACCTTATTCACCACAGCACAATAATGACCTCATTCAATATACCACAATAAAACCTCATTCACCATAGCACAATAAAACCTTATTCACCATAGCACTTCTCAGAGAGCGGTGAATCGAGGTCACGAGGGATATATCTTGGGATGGGCGAAGATCGGGTGGAGGAGATTGGTTGCTCAGGCTGGAGTCGTCGCTTATTTCCTAGAGACAAGGCAGTCATTAGTAATTTTATTATCCTAAATGCATTACCTCCTTTTCCGCTTGACATATCAAATGTCTTCATATAATGACTTGTCATTCAAGCATGAACATGCCTATCTTAAGTCAATGTGCTTTAATCTGTTAATTGCTCAACAAGTCATGTTTGTAACTGATGCAAGACCTGGAACAAGCACTGCCCAAAGTTTTTCCATGTGGCATTGAACGAGAGAAACCAGTATTACTTAATGAATTGTAAGTCTAGTAACCGATTTTAGAGTGACAATGTTTATCGAATAAGAATACACATACAAATACCGTTTCTTGAGCATGCCCGTAACAACAGTTTACTGAGTCCACCAGTTACAGACGCACAGTCTGCTGGCAATACTAGGGCTCCACACATAATAGAACTTACACTCGCGATAAAAAATGTGTGGTGCTCCTTCAATTTATATAAATAAAAACAAATCCCTAAAAGATGTGTCAAAACGGAACATTTTCACAACGACCACAAATCTTCAAAGAAGTATACAGGCATTAAACAGCCGTGACACAGAACGCATAGCGTTGTACAGTGTATGCATGACTTTATGTGAATGACACGGCGAGGACTTGTGAGCAACTTTCGGACAATTTCTTCACCAACAGATACAGACGAGTACGGAAAATGTTCGACAATCTTTCAATTTTACGTTGCATGGTAGAAAGTTGTGAGATACCGATAATTAATCGTGCAATAGACTCATGTAATTGTATGACCGTGTACCTAGTTTGAAGCATGTAAAAGAGTCCACTTGTAGAACACGGTGAACACTCAGAATGGTCATAGAATATTCCCAGGTAGAATGGATTCCAGGAGCATGTCATTATATTGTTTCGAAAATTAGCAGGTTATTCAACTAGAAGTTCGGAAATACCCTTTTTTTTTTTTTTTTTTGATGTATGGAGCTTCTATAACGCGATACATCCAAGTTCTGGATTGAACAAAAAAGGCGTTCCGTACTGCATTCTTTTAGCAATTAGTGGAATTAAAATCACACTGCACGTGATACTGATTGTTGTCAGGCTAAATCTCGTTATGGATCTTAAATATAACATGCTAGGGTATCGCAATCTGGGAATAAACTATGACAAGTTGTGATAAAAGCTTAAGCAGTATATATGCCGCCGTTACAAAGCAACAAGCCCGCAGCCCTCCTATGTCGTTGTAAAACTCTTGTCATCTTTGGCAACCATGCAGTTTCCCATTTTATATTTCAACGCCTGGCACCCGTAGCAACCATGCAATATTGACAATGAATTATAAAGCGAAAGATGTTATATATTAAATACAATGCATTAGTATCTTCTTTGCGAGACAAAAAAGTCCTTTATTGTATCTTGGCCTATTAATCCATCTTGGAGGTGCAGTTATGTGGCCTGTATCTACATCGTGCGCTATTGTTTGTGCCTTAACTTCTGCGCACAGAGGTAAATGTAAGTCTGGTCGTGTAATCATGAGTTGTCACACATTTTATCCACAACTGCAGCCTTAGATCTTTGTCATAAAACTGAATAGATATCAGTTGCATAATAGATTATGACATCTTTAATTCTTACCATTTCTGATATACAGCATATGCTCTGAATATAGGGGAGTATCATTTCATTGGTCGGTATCATAGAACGGACTTAAGAAACCAGGGCGAGTAGAAACAGTTCAACGAATCTTGGCATATTTTTGCAATCAAATAAGAAATGTCTAATGTCAGGAAACAGTTTTTTAAACTTTTGATGTAAGATATTAAGAAATTAAAAAAACTTGAATCACGTCTCTCACTGATCTAAAATAGTGTATGTGCGTTAAATGCATGAGTGAACATAAAGAACAATAGAAAGTCCTGCAAACTTTGATGAATTTGAATAAAGTATGCATTCCACCAGTGACTGGGCATTTCCTAATTTAAGAATGTAAAGCATTAAGTGTGACTGAAAAACTTTCTTTTCAGCATTTTTCATACAAAGTGTATCCCTGGTTTCTGTGGGCAGTTTTTTGGGAAAATGTACATTTTCTTAGTGTATTTCCGTGTAAAATACCGACACCCTTGTAGGACATCAGGCAAGACCATTGGGACGTGACTTGTGTATTCAGCTATTAACAGGCCAATTCAGCCATTGTTCTTGCATACTCGCACCTGGGTAATTGCATGTAGTGCTTACACACACATATCACACACACGCGCGCGCGCGCGCGTGTGTGTCTGTGTGTGTGTCTGTGTGTGTGTCTGTGTGACCACTGATGACCAGGAGATTGTCAACGTGACTAGTTTGTAGTTACAATGTAGGTTGGTATATTACGAAACATTTCTTGATATGCGTATCAAAATTTGAAGAAACCATTACCAAAAAATAAGAAACCGTCATATCATGTACCTTATACAGTGTATATAAAAACGATGGTTGACTATAAATGTAAATATATTTGTGTACATAGGCCCGGCATTTTTAATCGATATTACGAATTCAAATTACACCAACGCAATTAAGTGATGTGTATGTATCCCTATCGCCTCGCTCTCGTGAAATCAAATATCCATAAGTTGGGCATTCAATAAACTTAGAAAAACAGAAAATCATTTGGCAATGGGGTTGAAAGGTCACGTCTTTTATGTGTTAGATCACAGCACCATCTGATGGGTTCAGGAAACAATTTGCATACCCTTATCCTATATGTGTCCTGGTGTATTTTATCACCAATCGAAAGTATGACAAGTCGTAATGCACTAAACGAGTGATACAGCCACTGGTTTCCTAGATACCTGTGAACAGTGAGCAGCTGAATAATTTCTGCAATAATAAAAAACTGAAAATTACGTGCCAATTTGTCGCTGTGTAAAATTAGCAGAAAATAGCTATAATTTCGAAAATTAAGAATGGTGTATGTCATTCTTTCGATTGAGAGATAAAGATATGCAGATTACCTCTCGTTTACATTTGTCAACCATATGCCGAGAACAACACTGAAGAGGTGATAGGAGGGCATGCAGAACAGCCAGCGCACCTTTGTCTGCATATGAAAAACCAATCAGAAGTTAAGAGTAGAATCACGTGGGGCAGAGTGAAAGTTTGAAAGCGAGGCTCTTCGGATCTATTTCTGGATCCGGTCCATTAATTAGATAGCCGCATCATAATCCTTAGGGGAGCAGCTATCCCATTGCAGGACGGGCGGTTATCCATTACAGGTGCAAACATGTATAAATGCCAAACGGCAATGTTTGGTAGCAACAACTGATCTATTCTAGTATGCAGGTTCCAATCCTGGGCAAACGTCAAATTGGGCTATATGGGCGATTAACGTTAAAGGACTCTTGTTTTAGCAAAAGATATAATCGGTAAATCCAAACTTTTGCCATTGTTTCAACACCATTGAATACTGTCTACTTGCGTCCACATTTAAAACATATATATATATATATATATATATATATATATATATATATATATATATATATATATATATATATATATCTGTGTGTTTTAAATGTGGACGCAAATATATATATATATATATATATATATATATATATATATATATATATATATATATATATATATATATATATATAGCGTTTGTGTCTCGTTATTTTTCATTTGTCCTTGGTTTATAAGGCAAATATGATGCTCTGTTAAATTAAATGTTTAATAGTAATGAAAGCTGGGTTTAATTCAGAAAAAAACACACGTATGACCTTTGTTCAGCTCTTACATGTGCTTGCCCAATGTGTTTGTCCAACACTGAAAACAGTTAGTTTCCTCGAGAAAGGAAATATTTATTTAGCACCCAAGTAAGAAAGGCATGCTGATAAACAAAAACTATACATGCACTATAAAAACTACATGCTTAAAGTGTTCAATGATATTCTAAGGACAAAGTTATTGGTTTTCTATCAGAGTCATTTACATCTTACATATAACTACAAACACACGTAATACTCATATATAATTATGAATAAACAAGACCGTCAATTAAAATACCCTGCGTATCTATAGACCGCTGCATTCAATCACTGGAAGAAAATTTGATTATTAAAGTCAGTTTAAGTTTACCATGGTTATTACAGAAATACACATTGAAACAACTGTAATGTGATGTAAATTGATCTTTTCATTCTTACCTAGTAAAATGCAAACTTTCCTGAGGGGATGAAAGTCATGTAAAGTAACAGTTTGTGCAATTTAAACAACTAATCACCACAAGCCACATTTATGTCTTGGTATTTGGGAAATAACAGGAAATGAACCTACTGTCAGTATCGGAATTGTTCGGAGTTTTCCGCCTGCCTAACCCTGCACTGTATTTGGCTGTTCCTGATTCCATCGGAATAGTTGAAGGCTGCAATTTAAAGTATTTGGCTTCAACATTAATGCCTTCCCACTCAAACTTGACGACAAGACCAGGCTTCGAAATGTTTTGTATTTGGGTTTTAAATTAAACTATTCCTTTACACAAAATACTTTGGATGACAATTGAATAAGAGGAAAATCTATCGGAATATTATGTCCCAGGTCTGCAGCTTTCCTGGGTGTACAATCTGGCGCACACAGAAGCTGCTGCTTCGGCCTTATTCCTGTTACAAAAGGGTTAAAACACAAACGCCTCGTTAGTTTAACCATGCATCAATGATGTGACGGACAGGGAATCAATAAGTTTATGTTAAATACACAGTTCATAATTCTTAGTTTTAACAGGACGTCACCAGCATTGTCACCTGTAAAGTGTCAGTTACATTTTAAGTCATTATCCTGATGCGACCCCTTGCAGTATAACCGCTGATTCTGTATAGATTTGGGCGATGACTTAGGGATCGTGTACAAATAAAAACCTTTCCAAAATTCCGAGAAACTATCGGAATGGAGGGAGGGGGTTAATGGCAAAATCGGAATTTCACCAAATTTTTGGAAAGCTTCAAAATTATCGATGTAATAATGCGGTAGCGGTAGCGGTCATTTTTAAAGACTAGCCTGATCATGCATGGTCTGCATAACCTTTCCATTGGCCAGCCTTAAAAATATTTCTGTTTCGTATAACGCGCCCGGTGTGCGCAAAACGTTGCGGTTGGAATATTTTTTTCCAACAGTGCAAAAAAAATTTTTTTCAGGCTTGATTTAACGCTACTCGCACGCCCCGTGTGGCACTGGCAGTTCTGTAAACGCATATCGTTTGCGTACCTACCCTGAATGCTATCGGTACATCGTAGTAAATTTGCGTATACAGTATTGGCAAGTTCCTTGCAAGAAAAGGTGTTCCTAAATCAAATTCAAACGAAAATTTTAATATTTCAAATCAGAAATCGAGTGTGCGCACTGTCGACATCTTTCCTGCAACTGTACACAAACAGCTGCTTTGGCCATGTGGTCTGACGCCCAACACATTACCCGATTGGTCAATTGAGTCACATGCACAAATGAGCCAATCACGGCTCGTGTTACAGTGTTTTCATCATGGCTTCCGCTCAGTGAACATGTGTGAATCTGCCGTAATATACGGCGGGAACACACAAACGGGAAGCTTTGTTTATATTGCAGCATGCGAAAATAAAGATTCCAGTGTTAATTGCAACAATTATTTGGAGTCACAGGCAAATACGCAAAGGTAAGGGATAGCGGGAATAGCCGAATGTGTCCCAAATCAGTCCGTGAGACTGGGTCAGTTCACCGCAGATCCACTCCACGCTGTCACTTGCGTGTGACTTGAAGTTGTGTGCTGTTTTTGCCTGGGAAGTCATGTCAAGGCCACAGGTACTCGTATTACTATCAATAACTGCGAATAAGTCGGCTACCCTCTCGAATCTAACCCCCTGGCGGGGGGTTAGATTCCAGAGGGTAGCCGACTTATTCGCAGTTATTGATAGTAATACGAGTACCTGTGGTCAAGGCACCTATTTTTTCCGACACTGTTAGAACCCACCAATAAATGGCATTTGTTGTTAATTTGCAGATGAATTCGCCATGCAAATTTTATTGTATTTTGACGCTGCTTTGACATCATTGGGGCAGATCACACTGACGGTGAGCAGTGTGACCCCGCTCAGCAAACCAATAATAAATGCCGGTACTGCTATCGTAACGTAATCGCATGTAGTGTACGACAGTGAAAATGTCTGCTTGTGTTGACAGAGATAAAGTTCTGATGAATACAACTGCGGACCAAGTAATTGTTTAAACTTGGAATATTTATCAATAAGCGATTATTATTACCTATCAGCCCCCCACGCAAGTGCTGGGAAAGCTCTGATTTTTTAAGTGATTAGACACCCCCCTCCCTCCCCCCCCGTATCCAGCCTTGCAAACACCTGTAACTTGTAACTGTGTCATGAAAAGTTGAGGAATAGAGTTCCCAGCGAAAAAAAATTGGTTGCCCGACCAGGCAAGTACCTATTAATTTTAACTTGCCCGAGATTAAATCTGACTTGACCATGGAGCAATAAAACTCTTCATCCACGTCCCTGCACATACACACAAAAGAGGTGTGTTCATGACTTGTAACTAATATTTACTCTGAACCCTCATCATACACCCATCCCCTCCCGTTGTCAAGTGAAAATTAAAACTACACATTTGTATTTGATATCTTACTCTTTTTCTTCTGTGATATTTTGAAAAAAGGGCAACTTTATAATTACGCTAATCCTTTGTTTCTTGAAGCTTGTACATGTACATGTTTAAAATAGCAAAAGACCCACCCCAATCCAAGCCAAGCCGAGGTGTATTTACAGTAGGGCTACTCTGTCTCAGCGCCAGCAAACCAGCCTGAAGCATATATTGTCCTGCTACAACCTCATCTGTGGCAGAGTCTCTTGCTTTAATACAGATTTAATAAAAAATTTTCAACTTGGAATCTTGTATCAATACGAAGTCCATCAGTACTGGCATGATGCCCATATTGCAGTAATACGTAGTAGGTATGTATAGTTGAAAAAAAAATTTTAGAAAAAAAATCCTCCCTGCCTCATCAAATTTTTCAAGGCCCTGTTATACGAAACAGAAATATTTTTAAGGCTTGCATTGAATGCAACTTAATTTTCATGTATTGTTTTAATAAGGAGGTGTAGTTTTTGGAGGATATTAAAAAAATATATTAAAGTGACACATACCTGTTTTTCCATTATATGGGTGAAAGAATGTATGGGTTGAGATGTATGTCTGCAGCAGCTGACATGTTGGTTTTCCAAAAATTTGGTGATATTGGAATGGGCATGGAGGGAGGGGGTTAATCAGATTCCATTGTTTTTTTGGAATTTTGGAAAGGTTTTTATTTGTACACGATCCCTTAGTGCATGCAAACATAGGTTTCCTGTCGCATACGATTTGGGCAGATAACTGAGTAACGTTTGCATTTCATCAATCTTATACATCAGAAATGTAATCTATGGTGAGGTAAACTTCTGCTGTTCCATTCCAAGATTTGAATAGTTATACTATTCACACATAAACAAGGCAAAACAAAACGAAAAGGAAAAAAAAAAAAAAACGAAAAACACTCTCCCCCCCTTAAGAAAAAATTATAAAAAAAAAAAAAAAACCCTGCTAAGTAAAATCCTAAAGGTCACGCTTTAATCAAATAGTGCTACACCATAAATTCCAAAATGATAGAATATGGCTGGAAAATTGTCACCTGGGAACTGATTGATGACCTTGAGTGATGGTGACTATCTCTAGAATGACGCCCTTCACGTGACGGATCACGAGAGTGACGACCTTCTCTTGAATGATCTCTTGAATGACGTTCTCGTGAGTGATGACGATCCTCGGAGTGATGGCGTTCGCGGGAATGATGACGTTCTTTTGAATGACCTTCACGTGGCCGCCCTTCTCGTGAGTGGTGACGTTCGCGAGAATGGCCGTCATGTGAATGACTTTGACGCGACCTATGATCTTCTCGAGAGCGCCGAACTTCACCACGAGAGTGATGCTCTCCTCGAGACTGATGACCTTCGCGTGAGTGATCTTCATGGAGGTGGTGCTCTTGGCGTGGGTGATCATCTTCACGTGAGTGATGACTTTCTCGGGAATGATGACCTTGGGAAGAGTGGTGACCTTGTGATAAATGAGGGCTTCCAGGGGGTTGAAAGTGAGGAGAATGCGCAGCTGGTTGTTGAAGTTGGGAGGTATGCCGACTTGGAGAAGCAGTGCGGCGACTTGGTGAAGCAGTGCGTCGACTCGGTGAAGCAGTGCGGCGACTTGGTGATGCAGTGCGGCGATTTGGTGAAGAAGTGCGATGACCCTGTGGCGAACTCTCGTGACGCCGGGGACGAGGGGAATGAACCTGCGGACGATGATGGTCAGTGCCGTGTGCTGGTGAATGAGTGTGGCTATGTTGACTTTGCTGACTTTGCTGACTTTTGTGACTAGACTCAGAGCTTTGTGGAGATCTGCTTCGCGCATGAGCACCACCCTCTTGATGCTCGTGCAGTCGGTACCAGTGTGGTTTGTTATCCAGGAATGACTCGTCTGCAAACAAACGACATTCAAACGTAAACGATACGTTATCCTAAACAAATTGTCCACCTCTGTGAATTATTCTCCGGGCAAGACGACTACGGTATTTTGAGGTTCTTCTGAAGAGATAAGATAACGAAATGTGACTTTTGGTTTGAAAAATATATGCATGTAATGCTGAAAGTCGCTGATATAATCTTAATCGAGAAAAAATCATGAAGAATCGTAGGCGCACTGAAATATTTTATTCCATAGCTTTGTAGGGAAGAATATGTCTGTCAGTCCCATACCTGTAAAATCAAATAGGACTTCACCCAAAAAGTCGTTGGCTTTGAAGCGATCATAGTCCCACACTGTAATTTCCAAGGTACGTGCTGTAAGCTCTTGGCGTGGTATGTTCATAAACACAAGAGTTTGATGCCATTCCGGGTCCAGAGTCCGGGGGATTATTTTAGTGCGTCGCTTGTTATCAGCACTGAAAAAGGTAAGACGCATTATTCAAAGAATGAGAATGTACATACAAAAGATTACATATATTTAAAAGTATTTCGAGATTATGCGTGATACTTGAGAAAGAGTCCAAACTACAGCAACTAGTGGAATATTGGGAGAAGAAATATAAAACTAAAATTTAGTAAAAGAAATATTTGATTCTACGCGGCCACATTCTTTTATGAACAAGAGTCAGACGTTCACTGATTTATCTATTAGCGTATTTCCCTCAATGGACACCTCATAGCACCTTTTTGTCTTGTATGTGACAGTAAATGATATAACACTTGCACACAGAAATCGAAAATAAAACAACAGAATCGCAAATTGAAACGTCCATCAAAATGTAGAACAAATCAACAATTGTATATTCTAAATGCTTACTTTCTCTCTGGAAGCAGATATGCCTTTACAAAAGGATCAGAGAGGCCATTCTTGTCTTTGGGAAGCAGGTTGCGAGCAGCAATGACGTGTACGTTAAGTGTGCTGTCATAATCGTCGAAACTTAATTGAAGCTGGAGTCAAAAGAAACAGCTTTACCGGTGGAAAAATGATTTGTGATGCGACTTTTTAATTTAAATCTACACTGCGGACCTTTGTGTTATTTTTAAGCCTTAACATCAACAGGCCAACATTTTCAAATGAATGGATTGGTATGAAAATTTCCATTCAAAATGTGTTGCGTAATGTCGATGTCTAATTTGTTCTTAGTAGAGCAAAAGAAAACTGATATTTGTGAACATCACGTTTATCTAATAAACGAACTGCACTTTGTAGAAATAATTAGATATATATAAGTACACAAGCACACACACACACACGCATGCACACACAAACACACACACACACACACACACACACACACACACATATATATATATATATATATATATATATATATATATATATATATATATATATATATATATATATATATATATATATATATATATATGACAGGTTACATTACAATAAAAGAATCTTTATGGTACATATAAATGTGACTTTGTGTGAACTATAAGTGTCGCTTTGTCCGCCTGACTGTGAGTAATTCAACAGATGAATATTGAAGACAGCGTTTAATAGTCACCTGTATTTCCCCCATGTCTTCCACATGTGCAGGTGGCTGTAACATAATGAAAAGGGGAATAAATCATTTGAAAACATTGCTTCATATTCTTTTCCTACCTAATAGTTGTAAACCACCTTGTCAAATATCGCCTGCTCTAATGCTGTATTAACATGTCCAGTTGGTGAAAGATTTTTGGATGAGAATTTCCCATTAGAAGTATCGAGAAAGATGGTCTTCGTAAAGAATGTCCTTAGGCGTCCTTTCGGCGCTTGGTGCCGAATATGCGGCGAAGAAAGCTGGTGATTCAGTTTTGCTCGAAAAAATGTAGGGGTGTTGATATAATGATATTTATGCGGTACATGCTTGCGAGGTGTTATACAAAGCAGATGGATTTCATGATTTTTTTTTCAAATGTCACACACACAGCATATAACCAAAGAGCTATGTCAGAAAATGTTGACGTGCACCACCTTTCCAAAGGCCATCAGTCACAGTCAAATCTGTGTCAAGGGAGTATTGAGGTAGACTAGAGCACTGGCAATACGTGACATCAATGGCTAGATAAATGTGCGGGCAAGCAATGCAAGAAACTTACGTCTAAAATTACTAATAGCTAGCAGTGTGCATGTCAAGGTTGGTCAATGCACATGTGCACAGGGATCCAACATGGACTTCCGACAGAAAGAAAACACATCGATATATTTCTTACCACAGAGGCAAATGCTAAAACGTTTATAAAGCGATTCCGGCGTATCTCTTGCATTTCGAACACAGTAAAATGTTTTATGATTCAACAATCCTATAGATTGATACTGATACTGCTAATTTAGGAATTAAAATATGAGACACCATATTCCATAAAATATGGACTGATCAGAGTCAGGTATTCGGACTTGAAACTTTTCAATCGGTTGTCAATAATTCAAAGTTCATGTATTTTTTACTTATGGTATGCATGATGCAACTCTCCTAGTGGAACACTGGAAAATTAGAGTATGCTCAACTCGGTGTTTGTGCTTTTGAAGGCGGGTCAAAGTGGAATTCCAACCGGGTACACTCTTGAAATAGAAACATAGTGTCAGGTCAAGCGCATGTGTCCGCTCGTAGCGCATGCGCAATAGCGTGCGTATAACGGCAGAGGTCACTGCACGCATGCAACATCAATGATGTACAGCTTATGGATTTCCGCCAGGGACTGGCTGTGTTCAAAGGTGTTTGACGTCAGGCAATCACAGATTCAGATTTCAGATATCCAATCACAAAGAACACATATATCAATAAGCCGCCACTCAGCAGCTAACAGTTTACATATAGCAAACTGAGCATTGCCAGAATTCACGTTAAGATGAGAGTCACGTGATGTGATACAGTGTGCACTTCAATTCACTGACACAAATGGATAGCAAGTCGTGTTCAGTTCTTATCAAGCAACGAGAATAATCTTTCCGACTCCTTAATTTCAATAATCATGCTTGACAGTAAATGTTTAACACTGTACTGTCCACATATGATCATATATACATTTGCACTGACAAATGGATCACGTGTAATTTTGTTATACGCAACACGATGGCAGAATTTACGTTTAAGTTTCGCTGAGCGTGTTTAAGGGTTTGCAACTATCACACTATCCTTTTGCACGAAGTCTTGTATCAATTTTTTGCCTTGTCATTTTTGTCTCATTTTTCAAAGGTTTTAAATATTTTTATATTTCCTTGTTCGCAATTTTATTGATAATTATCTGGTACTGCGTTTCAATCCCGGCCTGCATATTGGTATCCATTTATTCATCCATCATATAAGTCCTCAACATAATGTATTGTGTTTCCTTACCTGTCTCGCTTCATGATGGTGGTGGTGGTGGTGATGGTGCTGGTGGTGAGATGGCAGATGCTGGGGCAGCTGATTATGCTGAGGCGGATGTTGTTGCTGTGGCTGCGGCTGCTGCTGCTGATGTTGAGAGACGCGTATTGGCCTTTCTGTGGATGGGGAAGGGGGTGACCTGGGAGTGCTACCCGGGGTAGACATGCTTGGAGTGAGGTAAACGTCTTGGGGGGAGGATGTGGGCGAGACTCCGGGGGACATGCGTTCCCTGATGCCCTCTAAGTGGGCGGCAAGCAAGTTTGGGTCAACGCCTTGTTGTGGGTCCAGGTACCGCTCTACAGAACATGACAACAAGCTAGTATCAGCAAACATTTTGGTGGCATCCATGCCTGCTTCGGCCAGAGTCGTTTTTTTATTCGTCTCCAGTTGAAAACTTTGTAAACCTTTTCAAAGTCAATATGCATAAACGACTTTCGTCGCTGGAAATAAGTCTAGTAAAGTCTTATACTGGTGGCACATTATCTTGAAAGAAATGTGCTACTGCTGCACTTTGAAATAACATTTATAAGCGCCAAAATTGAATACACAAAATAGGCGAAAGCTTTAAAATTATGACCAGTGATGCATGTCAACTGTCTGAAAAGAAGGTTTAATTTATGGAAATTGGAGAGCATTGTTAGACATCATGCCCAACTCATTGTGAGGCACCAGATTCGACGGGATCAGTTGCCACCACCAAAGCGTATGTTAATATATAAATATTATTTATTATTTTTAAAATATACACCAGCTCAATTTTTTTCGATGACATACTGTATTATCCTTTTCTTGAGAAATTTTGAGAAAAATATTAAATTGAATAAATAAACTATTATTTTGAAAAAAAATACAGCTGTTAAAAAAAAGTAAAAGTGACTGATAGTGTCCCTGTTTGACAAAAAAAAATGTTTCCCACGACTGTGCTTTGGTTTGAAAATCTGATATCTTGGATCAAGTATTTAGTTCATGCGTTGTTGCTTATCCGTATACAGTCCAGGCTGGATTCCCAGTGTACGATTCATATGTAATCGATCTGTTGTGTACCCTGAGTGATAATTAGCTATTTTGAACACAACATCCAACATTACAAACACATTTCACATCTTGCCACGATATATGTGTTTTTGCTATTGATAACGATAATTTCATTTTTATTGAATTGTTAGTATGTGCAATGTATTTATTACAAAGTACTATTGTCCTGGGAATAAATTAACCCATAACTTTCCTTAGATCTAGATTAATAACATGCATATTTACTATTCATGCAATCCAGGCAAATATACTAAACATGCAACATTCTATGTATTGCTTCCTTCATACTTTCGTCTTCAAGATTGCATAATCTATATCCAATTGATGGGGTACTCTGGTCCTCTTCCAATGCTCACTAGATGGAATGGAACAGCGACAAGTCATCATTGTAAGCGGAAGCCAACATCTGCACATCTTGTCTGTGCACAAGCTGCCTATGCGCAAGCGCATGCGCCACTAAGTACAGCCATGGCATGTTTTCGACACACTGACTACGTTTCCGTTATGCGTTCTGAGGTAGCTATGGACGGTTAGCATATTCTACAAGCTTTCGGTGGCCTGAAATTGATTCTATAGCCATCTACTTGAACTAGAGTTGACCTAATCGCTCTATAACGAAATGACTTCTAAACCTAGTGAATTCAAATAAAAAAACAAGGTACACCCTCGGTAATTAGTGGTAACTCACAGGTTGTTCTTTGCAGTTCTATTGTTCATTTTGTTTCTATGTACACACTGTATCGTAAAATGGCTTTCTCAGGCACTATCGAAAGAAATTGAAAAATACTCAAAATAGCAATATGGTTACGCTTGGTTCTGTACATACCGTAATCATCATAATCACTAGTGATATCCAGGTTATCATAAGAAGAATGACAGCTGTCTGAACGCAAGGTGGACATTGTCGAGTGTTTGCTGGTCATACCAGCTCCCCTACAAATAAACACTTACAGGTCAGCTTGGAAAATGGTGACACGAGGGATTTAACAAGTGTAAATATTGAGGGATTGCTCAGTGATGTATTCTACGGGTAGTCTCAATTATGTTTTAGCTGTCGACGAGGAAAGAAACAGGACAGGCGTCAGTGATTTCTGTAATAGGACTTTAAATAAATAAAGAATGGCACATCTTTTACATTTGTACGCTACTGCAAAGTGGCTAGCATTACATCGGTTTCAATTTACTTTTAATCATTTAACCACTTATTTACTGGTAATTTAAAATCTACTGGTAATTTAAAATTTACTGTAATTAAAAATTTACTGGTAATTTAAAATTAAATCCATCTAAGCACTATTATGTTGCATTCTAGCCATACACATATCTGTGTTTGCACTTTAGCTGTAAATACAGTACTTGTAAAGGAAAACCTACTGGCCGACACCAGAACCATACCTAAGATCCTACTGCACATACCTTATGCGTTCTTACTGTATCTAATTACATGTATGCTTTGCTTTCAACAAATCCAGAACTTTGTGCAAAGATCAATTATGCCAAGCTCAATTTAAGGTGGTCCGATTTCCATCATATATCATGGATACCCTTCAGAGATGACGTAGCAGGCAGAACCTTGACCAATGCTGCGCCATTATTGCACGTATGCATTGATGGCAACAGGAAGATGTCAATAAATTTTAATGGGGATCACTTTATTTGGCAATCTTCACTGGCACATTCATACATTGATATACAAGTAAGGGATTTACAACGACATCAAACTGTTGTACTGCCATACTAATTTTCTTATTGTCCAAGTGGAACAATATATTTGCCGGTACGTTACTGTTTCTTCCAAATGAATTCAGGTAATGAGGAACATGCAACGACTACTGTAATTGGGGTTTAATAAATTCGGTCTTGACCAATCATAAGCCATTATACACCAGGCGTGAGAAGGCACCCACCGCTGGCACACCACAGGGGAAATCTACCAGTAACAAATTTGGATCACATCTTGCGTAGGAAGCTTTGTCATGCATGGTTTTCTATGTCTAACCATAAACAACCAATAGGCTACACTAACCAATGACCTTTCAAAAATCTTAATTTGCAAAACACTGTTGGGCGATCAGATCAGCCGTAGCTTAGACTTTACACAATAACATACAGTAATCCAATTTTTATGAACATAAGGACACATAGCTTTCCTTGGTGTGCTATTTGTGCGGAGTGTAGCTCCGTTTCGATGTATTTTGATTGTGCAGATGGTCGTGTAAAATATATTCTGCTAACGCCCATGATTGAAGAATAGAGACGGAACAGAAAGAAGAATAAAGTATCGTCTCCCCCATGTCGACATGGGAGCGACACAACCATGTTTTGTGAAAGGCCAAGGTAAGCATATTTTTACAACCAAGTGCGCAAACAAAACTTGTGAAAAGATATTTACTGCTATTGATTTATTTTTTAACACTGAAAAACCCCACCTCACCAACATTTGGTGACATCCTTCAAAGAAATTGCTAATCATTCCACTTATTTCTATTCTTTTACAAGATTGTCTAATATAATTATGTGCAATTGCGATGGTAACCAATGCACGTTACATTAAGAGAAGGTGTTAACCAACCTATGTCTGGGCATGTGTTGGTGTGACGTCGTTTGGGATATGGTTGATCTGCATACGACAGAGAAAACTCAATAACATGTCTGCAGTCAAAATGGAAATATTCAAGGCTGCAAATGTACATTCAATGTAATAAGCACAATTAGGAAGAATGCTTAGTTTCCTTCGTCGCGGTTATAAAAATTGTCTTATCGAATGTTATGAAGAACATTGTCTCTCAGCAAAACAAAAGACAGTTGTAGGTTAAGGCCTTGATTTCAACATTAAACGCATGCTGGACTTACGGTCTGACAACCAGCTCAATTTCTCCATTGGGCTGCGAAATAATTTGCTGCACTTCCTCATAAGTCCTGCCGGTGAGAGAAACTCCATTCCACTCCAATACCTGATCACCTATGAAGCAAAAAATAAGCAGCATGTACGATTATGGATACTGGAATAAGAAAAAAAAAACTTCTGTAACTCAGACAGATCTCTTTTTAGAAACAAAAGGTATTAAAAATTAAAAGAAGGGGCGGACCGGCTCGACAAATTAAAGCTGATTTGTGTGGCAAACTTATCTTAATGTCACGCTAAACTGCCAGGTTATTTTGCATACATTGTAAATATATATATATATATATATATATATATATATATATATATATATATATATATATTGGTTTTCTATCCATCCATCTGTCTATCTATCTATCTATCTATCTATCTATCTATCTATCTATCTATCTATCTATCTATCTATCTATCTATCTATCGATCGATCGATCGATCGATCGATCTGTATATATATATATATATATATATATATATATATATATATAAACCCAAGAGCACCGAAGGTAGACATTTCTAAGTGGCAAAATTTTTTGTACTGGTAACCACAAATGTATTTGGACCAGAGCGTATTATTAATAGTTTTTCTGTCCTGATTAGAAACACATTAAGCAAACGTATATTCCAACATGTGGAGAAGTAAAAAAGTTTTCAATTTGACAACTTTAAAGGACACAATCTTTATTTACCAATATTTGGCAGAAACAAATACTTTGCTTCACAATTATTGAATGGTTTCCATACATGTCATTATGCTTCCAAATACGACAGCAAAAGTTAAGAGACGAGCCTACTTTTAACAGGAAGAGGTATTTACCTTCCTGAAGTTCTCCATGTAGCTGCTCTGCTACGCCACCTGGAAAAATTGCGGCTACGTAGGCTCCCATGATACCCTGCATGCCCGGGATTGCTTTACCACCCACGATCTTCATCCCGATGCCATTTCCTGCAACGACATAAATCAATTCTGTCTTTGTATTCAAGTTGTATAAGCTCTCTCTAACATTATAATGAAGTTATTTGGATGTCTCTTCGTATTTTGGACTCAGAGACGAAAAAATGCCATCAGGTAGCGAGGAAGGACAGGTTCCAAAATCATGCAATAGAATCCCTTGACAATAAAATCAATCTTCTATTTTCAGATACTACGTTTGAGCTGAGCATCTATTCAACGCGTTACGTTTAGGATGCCAGCAGAGGAACGACTTAATATTGATTTTTCTAAATAAAAATAATCTTGGCAATTAAAACGAAACTCATGCAAAATATACCCAACTTTCACTTGTGACGAATACTTTTCCAGATTGAATCATTTCATCCGCACGAACATTTCTAGAAATGTGATAGAAGCCGCAAGCGAAACAGATTTTACCTTTCACGGACCGGTCCTTAGGGTCCCGGGTGAGAAGGATGCGTTTGGTAGGGAATTCGTAGACTTGGCGCTGGGGTGGAGGCGGCTGGAAGTAGGGATTTGGCATGAGAAGAAAAACACCATCACCATTATCTCCAGGATACCCATCGATCAATTGAAGGTATGTTGGACTTTGAGTCAAGAGGTCTAACTGCAAAACAATACCCTCCAACATTCAGCTAACGCACACCCGTTACCACTATGACACAAGTAACAGTTTGAAGGCACGGTCACACGTACACAGCAGGGAAGTTGGGGGTGGGGTGGGGGTAATCCGCACACAGTTGTATGAGTGTCCGTCCGTTGTGCGTCATTACATCAATATGCTGCGTGATCCTGTGGTCAGCAGCCAGTTGTGCGAGTATTGTATGACCCCTTCTCCACGGTGAATGGTTTGCAGGGTACGGTCACAAGTAGTGTGATGGGCATTCTGGATTTCATCTTTATGTCAACTAAGAGTCAATGCGTCAGGATGAACAGGTTATCCGCACTTCTTTTGTTTACGTCAATATTTTTGTGCTTTGTGGACACAGATTAAAATATATTGCGTCTACAAACACGGTGCACGGTATCATTTTCTTCTGGTTATGCTTCGTCTTTTGCTTATTGTGCTTACTCAAGAAAAGGACAATCATGTTCACATTGATGCCCGCGGAAAGAACATTTTGCTCTAATTTGCCAAAAGGCCATGCAAGTTCTGTATCTAGATCAACTTATTCTCTCGGTGACGCCTTGGTTTAAGAGCAGCATAGCTGCAATACACAGACTATATAAACCTTTATCATATTCCACATTCAGACCATCATGTTATATTCCATGAAGTCTGATGTGACAGAAGTTTATTTAGGCGGAATATATGTAAGCTAAATATAGGTACACTGTATACCATTGTGCTTGTAACAAAGAGGCTTATATTATGGCGCAAAACATCTGTGTGGAACCCCTTTGATGGACAAGACAGGGAAACTGACAACAGGCTCTTTGCCGCAACAGAAGATGCCTATCTTTTGGCCACATTGTCATCTTTACTTTTAATTGATGTTGTCATGGCAACATAACTATTAAGAGTACACATTTTTGACAAAAGGGTATAAATATGACCTCTTGTTTGGACTCATTATTTTTTGGACATCCCCCCCCCATTCAAATTTTGATTGTGATGTATAAATACTGACTTCTAGATAATTAAACGGATGTTTCGACATATCAGTGAAATATAATTCTATATAACCATCAAAAACCATGTCTGATTTGAGCGTCGAATCATTTCCAAGTTATTTGTCAATATCTGGCATAACTTTGTTCGTCATCATCTATATCAATATGCTTGATGAACAACACTAAGGCAAGACTGAAACAACACCTAGTATGAAAACACAAAACTATCGTCACCACAACGCCACCTGGTGAGCAACACCATACCATAACCTGCGCAAAGCATGGCAAGGCGGACACATAGCGAGGGTAAACAGTCACGGGACCAGAAATTGCAAGCGTCTTCACCTGCTTCCTGCGTTCTGTTTGCTTCAGGATGGTTACACCCCCTTCACTGATGTGCTCCATGATGTTCTCATCAGAGTCGCCAAAACTGTGGTCACTCTCCGTGCGGTACATGACAGTTAGTGGATCTGGAATAAATCAACTCTGTTAGTCTTGGTAGGCCCATAACTGATTTTGCAGTCTACAAGGCTCATTTCCAAAAAACAAAATTGACCGCTCAGTTACCCTGCTACACGCAGTCCCAACATTCACAATGGTGTAGAATAGGACTTATACAGTAATGTCAAAAAACTAATTCTCTGTTGCATGGACTGCATGAAGGTTAAGGACACCCTGCAGTGACAAGATACCAAGTAATTGGTATCTGATGTCAGAAATAAACTGTGAAGATGACAATATTCGTCATCACTTTAAGTGGTAGCGGTAACTTCCCTTGCTCTTTTTCTGCATCTTCATGCTGTCCAATTTGACCAATCATATATCGTGTGGATGAATTATTCAACCTGGCCCTGTTCTGCTCGGGGCAGGACAGATGTCATAATGCCCCTGAACATGGATGTTGCTTGTTCAGATACCTATGGCACCTTCTAACCAATAGGAGGAGACCATTATTTGTGAACTACTGCCAGAGAGGCCCACGTTAACGATTAATGTTAATGGTGGTGGCATCTGAAGTCTAAATTTTCCCATGTAAAGTTTGTTCATTCAGCTACCGCTTTCATTGATAAATTCATGTCATCCTTCCAATTCAACTACCCAAGATTCTACTATGACATGAATTTCACTGTCATTTGCTTTGAGAGTAGCAAATCGAGATATGCTGTGGTGTCTTCCAATAATGACTTTGTTCCATATGGGATTCAGTAGCAAATATCTACTTACATTTTGAAAAACAGGAGGAGTGAAACGTAAGCACTGTTCAAACTGTGTATCCTAATTTGGATGTTGTCATAGTTCAGATATTTTCAAAATCAAAATTAGGTCAGTTCATTTCTGAGCTTTGCTGAATTCAGCCTGCAGACACTTCATTCTTTTAAGGTCACAATGTATCTTAATCTTTCAAAACGCACTGGAGTAATATTGATATACCTTCCTTTCGGTGGGTGGAAATAAAATGCGCACGTTTTTTTGCTTCTAATCTAAAAAAGGTTAACTATTACTTGTTTGTTATAAAAAAAGGTAAGATAATTTCACATGAATGGTAATTAAATAAAGAATTGTGAACCGTCACAACACAGTATACCATGACAAAGTTAATCCATGTAATACGATTGTATTGGTTTGCATTATGGCAGGAAGTGTGACTGCACGCAAATCCCTTTGGCACCAAACACGCATGGGTACCCAGTTGTCCATTTTGCCCTGACTTTGTCTGTCAATGGAACCTTGATGAATGTTGGACTATTTTCTGCCATGAAGAGCTCATTTCCCTTAATTAGGCCAAATCCTTCATTTTAATATATCTGAATTACAAATGAAAAAGGAATTTGTTTATCACAGCAGCAATTCTCTTTGTCCACATGTTGCAAACATGCTTTTATTATTAATATGTTGGGTATTACCTGTACAGTAATACTATAAACGCGGGCATAAATGAAAGTTCGCGGGCTGCAATTCACTATAGTGCCCGCGAAAAGTGTGTGTACAAGTTTATTGAAAAGGCAAAGTTGGGAAACCATGCTAAAACACACTTTCGTACCTCCGGCAGAGTTGGTCCTTTTTGTTCAACCCAACGCTTCTATTGGGAATGCAATTATATCTCTGTTGATAGATTATTACTATTGAGGACTAGCCTAAGGATAGTGTATAGTGTCTTCATTGAGGCAGGGTTGTGTACACATAATATGTGAAAGGCAAGCACAATAAAGAGCTAGCGTAGCTGTAATCCGCAAATTTAATGTTGGCTACCTTGTAACCTATAATATCATCAAAGAGAGGCTTGTTAATTAAAAGATCAAAGTGCAGGCCGACTATCAGCCTGGTTCCTCTTCCCAACCTCCGGTCACCATACAGCGCTTCAATTACTCCGGCCGTCGAAACCATTTTTCACAACTGGTATCGCGCTGTTCGGGCAACTGACCAGAAGTTGATTTTCGCTATAATGTCCAGTATTACTGCAATTTCAACGGGATATATATTCTGAAGCAATACAAATTGAAACTGAGTTTAAGGTTACCTGAAAAAAATTCTCAAAACTGTATTCAGTGCGAATGTGTGTTATTTTTACCCAGAAGGCCATGCTCTTGACGGAAGCTTTTCATCAGCATGCACAGGAAAGGTATATCTGGGAAATACAGCTCCTATCTTATTTTCTACATGCCCACGCCTAACCACAGGAGCTTGATCACGCTCGCTTTCAATAATAATAATAATAATAATAATAATAATAATAATAATAATAATAATAATAATAATAATAATAATAATAATAATAATAACAATAAAAATAATTATATTTTTTGTTCATGCAGGCATTGGGATCATTGTGCAGCCCTTCGTTTATGTGTTGTGTCTTCGCTGTGGTCGGTGGCATCGTCCGCTTCCCGTAGGGTGCAAATGAGAACAGTTTGGGTGCAAATCAAAACCTGTGGGCTGCAAATGATCCCAATGCCCGCAAAAGAAATATTGATATTAATATATCAACGTGTGTAAAATATGCAGGTTTTCTCATATGCACGACTTAGTCTGGGATGACATGGGCAAATATGCTACAGCAGAACAAAAAGCTTAAAAACTCCGTTACCACACAAGGAATTTCACATGGTAATATTATGAAAATTGCATATGGTGTGAAAAAAAATTGCAGACAATGCGTGATCTGAAATATCAGACTTAACTAGTTAGAGAATTAGTGTCAAATTCGGACATTAGTTATGTTGAGAAATGATTCGAGCAAAATATTTCGCAACTGGAATCAAGATAAGACGTATATCACGCCACATTAACTATTGACCACGATTTCGTTAGACGGTACTCTGAACCCTCTTTATGATGACACCATCTGGTTCCTGCTACATGTGCCAACTAACTGAATCTGTTACACAAATGAGTCAAATTACAAAGGAATTTGACTCGAGATTTTTTTTTCCAAAACTTGTGTCGTTCAGGTAATATGTCCGATAACGTAGTGTCATTCTAAATAGGTTTTGCTGTGGATGAAAAAACAGACTCTGGGGCAGGCATTATGTAGCACTCTAGCACAAATTTCCTACACGAAACAGCACAGGACAATGCTACAAGAAGATGCACATTTCAATCCTAAAGAAGGGAAAGTAGGAAAGCTGGTGCTACAGGAGTATCTGGTAGCAGCACAGACAATGTAATTGTGCCAAAGCCCGAGCTTGACATTACTATTGCCTTGCGCAGACCGAAGTTTATTTTTACACCCCTTCAACGATTCGTTAGTAGGAAAGAGTTCAACTGCCTTCCAGATACTTAGTGGATAATAAACCAGATCCAGCGCATACACGTCAGCAAACATTACTTCACAAAATGTAAGGAAAATGAAACCATCTTTGCGTGATATAGTACCATGATATGTTGTTCCATAATAACTCCCTTTTCCTGTAGTTAAACATTACTTCGCATCAAGGATAACATGTTAATACTGTAAGAAGATGAGTCGATATAATAATAACAATAATAATAATAATAATAATAATAATAATAATAATAATAATAATAATAATAATAATAATAATAATAATAATAATAATAATAACAATAATTCTAATACTAATGCTACTACTACTACTACTACTACTACTACTACTAATGATAATAATAATAATAATAATAAAGAAGAAGAAGAAGAAGAAGAAGAAGAAGAAGAAGAAGAAGAAGAAGAAGAAGAAGAAGAAGAAGAAGAAGAAGAAGAAGAAGAAGAAGAAGAAGAAGAAGTAGAAGAAGAAGAAAAAGAAAAAGAAGCGTACACATGGTTATACCAGAAGATATTAACTTTACCTTCGGATTGAAAGTACTTTTCCATATCATCAGAAAGAGGTCTGCTTCCAATGTCACGTAAGCGACTGCGAGATCTTGTCGCGACATCCTCTAGTATAGGCATAGCGGGCGTGGCCTCTCCGAGGGGCGTGGTTGTTTCAACTTCAACTGAAAGGGGTGCGTACATGGGCATTCCATCTCGCGTGACAGGTATTTCGATTTCAGTTTGTGTTACAGGAATTTCTTGATGTCGTCTTTCAGGTGGAATATGGGTTGCATGATAGCGTCTGTAGACGGGAAGTGATTCAGCATTTACATAATGCACTTCCGCTGCACCTGCTCGCGCATCGACAGGATACACTTCCTCTATTATAAAACTTCTTGGGTCCACAGTCTCAAAGTCAGCTAAAGCATCTAATTCATGAGTAGGCGTTGCCGATTTATGTGCCAAGTATTCAGTTGAACTGTAATTATCCTGAACATAGTATCCCCCTCTGGAAGCAGGCTTTCTTTGTCTTATAATAGTCACTGGTACATAATCGTGGTCAAGAATAAGAGCTTCCGGAATTTCATAATCTATTGGTTTTATTATACCAGTTGGCATCTTTTCACCGCTCATATGGTCATATCTAACTTGGCTATCTTCAACTCGCCTGGCTGATTCCACCACATCTGGTACCCTGGGTCTATCTTCTATTAAATACCTTGTAGCATCCTCTATCTGTTTCTTTCGTTTTTCTATCTCCAACTGGAGCTGTATTTTCTTGACTTCTCTCCTTTTTCTTTCATCTTCATCAACATAGGTGGGCAGCAGTGCACGTGGATTCAAACGGGATATCTCTGACTGACTTGCAGACAATCTTTGAATAGTTTCAGCCCTTTCTTGCTGCCGCGAAAACTTTGTTGGTATTGTTTCAGATGACCTTGACAAAGAAGAATACTTCAGCCCACCCCTATATAAGCCTGAATCAGACTCATAACCACTGGTAGGAGGGGTAATGGTACCTAGTCGGCGAGCTGGTTTCGGCGGGGGTTCACGCGTCATGGTCTCCAGCCCCAACCTTGCTAGTCGCATTTGTTCACCAAGTTCTAAGTCCATTTGCGCTTGAAGACCACTTTCTATATCTTTGTCCTCCTCGATTGGAGAAAATTTAGGAATGAGTGGGTCAGAACTTTGGCGCTTATGACGGGCTCGGCGTGGGGAGGCCTGTGGTGACATTCTTGATGTTAAAGTTGCAACTGGTGGGCTAACCTTTCTTGCAGTTTTTCTTTCGGGCTTCTCTTTCTTTTCTGGAGACTCATAGGACTCAAGAAACGCTTTATATCCCTTGGATGCTGTAAGCTTTGCAGCAATTTCTTTATCCCTTTTATCGGCAGCCCTCATTTCCTCCAGTTTTCTCTCTAACTGTCTTAGTTCTTCCATTTCATCGATTTGAAGGCGGCGAGTTGCAGTGACAATTTGAATTTCTTCCTTTAACCTTTGTTTCATTGACTTCATTACTAGGGGTACTTCCAAACCGTATATGTTAATTGTTTCTTCTTGCTTTGGTGGTGGCGGGGGAGGTCGTCTTTTAGGCGAGTCAGCTCTTACGCTTGAGCGAGGTTTGGGAATAGGAGGTTTCTTTTCATCAGATACATCACATGATTCTAATGTTTTTTCTTGTTCCTTTTGGCTCTCTGTCTTTTCTGGCTCAGGAGTCGAACCAGTAGTTCTTCCAGGTGCACTCTGAGGCCGCCTGGGAGGTCGAGGATTGAGAATAGCACCTTCTGTATCTAGTACTGGTTTTGGTTTCACTTCAGGTGGTTTAGACTTATCCTCTTGCAGTTTAGGCTTAGCATCTTGTTTTGTTTTAGCCTCAGTTAACTTTGGCTTAGGCTTGAGCTCTGGGGGCTTAGGCTTTGGCTTGACATCTGGTGGCTTAGACTTAACCTCAGACGGTTTAGGCTTGGCATCAGATGGTTTGGCCTTGATATCTGGCGGCCGAAATTTCAAATCTGGCTTTGGTTTTAGCTCAGGTGGTTTTGGTTTTGGCTTCGTTGCAGGACCAACCTTACGCCCAGTTGGCTTTCCTTCTGTTTCTTTCTTTTGTGGGTTTTCTTTATTATTGTCTGGATTTGATTTACCAGATTTTGTTGTCTTCGGCTTGTCATTCTTCGCTTTTTCAGCTTTTGGTCCAGCCTGAGTCTTGGCTGGCTTCTTTTCAGTTTCATTTTTTGCTTTTGTTGGTTTCTTTGGCGTTGTTACTGCTTCTACTCCCGGCGGAATAGGGGGCAATTTTCTTCTAATTTTCTTGTCTACTGGACTGTTGGGGCTTCCTGGTGACTGCACGACCTAAAACCCAAAATTCCTGGTGAAGTTTGTATCAATTAGCCGGTTCAGACCATTGCACACAACAGAGATATCGAAATGAAGAAGTTTCGGTAGCAGCCAAAAATGAATAAAACATGAAACAAGGAGCGCATGCAAACAAAACACAGATCAACAAACAAGGTAGATGTTGCTTTTTGACCTGTAACGTGATAAATAACAGTGAAACGTGGTAGCGAAATTGACTACCCCGTGATTGATTTTGAATGAATATTTTGCATCACTTGCGATGTACTTTTGCGGTGACAAAGTTTCATTCATCTGAGTCATCTATCTGTCTGCCTGAATATATCACGTTGGTCAAAGGGAGATATGTGCTCACTTAAATGAGTGTGTACATTGGTTCTTGCTTTTTTTTCTTTTAGCCAATTAGTAGATAATTAATACAAGGTAAATATTTTTAGCGAATATGTCCTAAATTATACCTAGCTCAATTTCCGCCAGTGCATTGAAATAAATTGGGGAACGAACAATAAATATGGATGGCTTGGAAGAATTTTTCATGACCCATGCTGTTATCGGCGAAGAAGCAAGGCACGCTTGTAGACAACTTCAAAGAAAATTTATGATAAAAAAAATATCTCAATCAGATGCAGAAACCAAATAGCACAAGAACTAGTGCAAACGTAACATAAATACACACACATACGCCACCTCTCTCTCTCTCTCTCTCTCTCTCTCTCTCTCTCTCTCTCTCTCTCTGTATATATATATATACATATATATATATTATATCAAATTAAACAAAAACACACCTACAATATATATATGGTCAACATGGGTGATTTATTGTCTTGTTTTGTACAAAAATAGCTTAAATTTTAAAAGTCACACACACACACACATATATATATATATATATATATATATATATATATATATATATATATATATATATATATACATTTATATATATATATTTTTTTATATATATATTTATATATATATATTTATATATACACTTTATAACACATTAAAATTGAATTTTAACTGCCATACGATACATAATAAATACACAAAACGCAAACAACATTGATAACCTGCTCAAAAAATGAAACATTAACAAAGGTATAAGCGTGATGAATAAATAAATAATATGGACATTTATGCAAATACACGTTGAGCAAATAGCATGCACATGTTAAGTAAAATAACTTATCATTTTTGCATTTGGTCTGTCAAAGACTGCGAGTTCACATGTTTTTAGCCCCCTCTTGGAGACCTTTATTCGCTTTGCAATGGATGAATGAAAAGCCATGCGGTGCAGTTTCTTCTATACCATCTCCGAAAATTCAAAGTGACCCATCAGTAATAGCTCATTGTAAGGTGTAAGTTTATCAGGATTTGTCAATATCTAATTTTCCTACACTAAGTCATACAAGACGTTCTTTTCGTACACATTATTATGCCACCAACGGACAACTTGAAATAGCATCATGATGATTCAACGTTGATGTTAATTGAAATTAACTTCCAAACTGAATGAATCAAAAACAATTCCTAATGCCATTCATTCAACTGAGCTTCATAACTTCAATTTATAATTAGTAAGCCTGGAAGTTTGTAATTCTTGTGTTTTAAGGCATCATACATATGTTCCAAAGCTCAGAAAAAAACTATGCTTTTTCACACAGGAGCTATTGAATCGTAGTCTATCAATTGGTCTGTTATATACCAGAAATAAGCAAGCATGTTTGTGAAACTTGCAGAAATTTACCTTCGAGGTTGTAGAACCTGGAGTCGACGGGGTGATGGCAGTACCTGCCAAAGGAGGCGTTGTGCTTGATCCTGCTTGAAGTGGATCTTCACCCCCAAGCTTTGGAAACGATGGTGACTGTGGTTTGGGAGGAGAAACATCGGATTCGGGCGGTGTCACTGGAGATGGATATAGGTACATTTGTTGTCTACCACTTTCCACAATAGGACTTCCAGAACCAGATTCTGTGTAGTCCACCTTCACACACTGATCAGGAGTTGTTGGTGATTTGAGCACCTTATAATGTGGAGAAACACTCTCCTCTTGTTCTTCTGTGTCTACTATCGTCAAAGGAGAAGGTTTGCTTTTGGCTTCTTTAGCTTTGCTTGCTGGAGAAGGAGTTCTCTGTGTTGCCTCTCCTTGACTGTCCTTTAGAGCACCATTTGAGGGATCCAACATAATTGGATCTGTAGTTTCTTTTTGTTGCCTTTTATGGATACCAGCCAAAGCATCTTTAGCACCTGTATCTTTAGAAGGCACTTTTCTGGAAGCTGCAATGATCTCTGGCGTAGGTTGGGGCAAAGTACGCCGAGCTTTTTTAGCTACAGGACTTTCGTCTCTAGATGGAGAATCCGCCTTTTTACCCGTATCTGTTTTCCAATAAGGCTCTTCTTTAGTTTTCGTAGGAGGTATTTGTGACTTGGCCATTTGTTTTCCTTGTTCAACAAGCACAGGCTGTTGTATGACATCTACAATGTGGTCACTTCTGGAGGGGCTTGTGTCGTATCCTCTAGGTTCATGTTGCCGCTCTGCAGTTGGCCTAATCATATCCCTGGCACCAGCATCCTGCCATTTTTTGTCATGCTTTATCTCCACTCCCCTGTCATCTGCTTCGTCTACATCTTTTTCCTTCTTCCCTACTTTACCATTGGCATCGATTGTGCTCATATCTTCCATATTTTGATACCGTTTTAAACAACTCTGTTTTTCCAGAGAATGGCTCATGCTTGGTTGTGGCTTGACTGGCCTGAAGGCACTAACACGTCCAGTTGAGGACTCTTGTTGTGCCAACATCTCTTCCTGTGCAGCTGCTTCCACCGATGGAGAAACATCCAATATTGGTGAAAGATCCGTGATGGGAGACCAGTCCGTCGTTGGAGGTCTCACTTTTTGTCTCTTTGTGCCTTGATAATCTATAGATTTAGGAGATGGTTCTTCTACTTCTATGTCCTCCACTTCATCATAATAATTTGGCGATGGTGGGGACACACTATCTGTCTCAGGTGATACTTCCAAGAAATCTTGCTCTTGGTTTTCCACCCCTAAATTTGTCGGAGATACACTCATGTTTGTTAAGTGTGCAGTGTTACTTGCAATTGTAGCAGCAAAACTGGCTAAGTCCATTACATGTGTGCACATGATATCCTCGTCATCTGTATGCTCTTCATACTGAGCATACTGTGCTTGAACAGGCATGGACATCACCTCTGAGGTACGTGCAGGCTTTGGTGGAGGAACTGGTTTCTGGGTTATTGTATTATTATCCACATCTGCCCGTGGTCTGTCTACTAGTGTCGGGGAAGGCCTGGGAGTGAGTGACAGCTGTTGGCCCCCATCTTCTGCCTGTACTATGGAACTCAGGTCATCTCTGGCCAGCAAACGAGACACTTGCGCCAATTCTCTAAATGTATAATTATCAATTGGAGACGAAGATGGTGATTCAGCACTCACATAGGATGAACTTTGAGAACCCTCCCCATAGTCTTGGCCCAGTATGGGACTAGCTGGGGGACTTGTGGGGCTGACCCATAATGGTTGGCTCTCACTAAACGCCGTAAGAGCTTGCACGTCTTCTAGAGTCACCATAGTAAAGCCGTATTTCTGCGGTCCCTCAGCCCCTTCAGCTTCTGCACGAGTTTTACCAGAGCTGGAACTATCCCTTAATGTTCTCTCTGGCATCCTCTGTAAGTTCTGATCAGCACTCTTATTATTTTTATGGGAGTTTTCGTCGCTGATGCTGTCTTCTTCCGATGAGGTATGACTGTGTTGTCTGGACAAAGACAATGATTTTGGTCTGTTCTTTGCGTGATCTCCATCTCGTGGACTACTGGGTGATCCATCTGGTCTCTGACCTGGTGGCATTGGACTGGCCCCGTCTCCTCGATCCTTCATCGGAAAATCAAATTCTTTGTCAACATCAACTGCACTGTCGCAGGTGTCATCTGAATCACTTTTAGAGCTCTGGCCTACACCTGGAATTAACATAAAAAAACAGACAGATGGTCAGGTACATTCTCTAGTAGAAAAGGAAACTGATGTTATTGTATATTCTGGGGATCGATTTTTGACAATATGAATTCTTTCATTTGTTATTAATCTATGGTCTTCAGAACACTACTTTCAGAGGCCATAATCTACGAAAAATCCTGAATATCCCTACAACGTTTTAAATACCTTGTATACCTTATGCTGCCAGACAAATACGTTTGACGTGTTCCATCAAGCTCAGCATATTACCGAATGCTTTGCGGGGTGTTTCGTATTTTCTGGCTACCTTGTAACACTTTAAAAGTTCTTAAGGACTCGTGACAGTTTTAAGAGATCTTTACATAATATGGCACTTTAGAAAAACAAAACATTCACATGACAACAATGTACTCAATTTTGTTCAAGTATGGTCTTTCTTAATCTAGGTTCAGTTGATGTCAAATATTTCCCAATCAAAAATTAAAAACAAAAGAAAATTGGCACGCATTCGTTCTCACAAAACGTCTGTACCTAACACATCTATCTCTAGATGTTGGCATTTGTTAATGATACGTTATGTGTCCTAATTAATAACATATACGAGACACATTATCACTGGTCTGCCTCTGGTGATAATCTTCAAATTTGTTAGTGTGTAAGTGAGTCATGTTAGCTTAAAATATCCACCCCTCCCGATTAAATGGTGAGGTCGTTGACCGCTCCAGCCACATTGTGGATTGCAAGCACCTATATAGGGACACTTGTTATGAGTGAGCATTAAATATGCTTTGATCACACAAACTGTTAACGTCCCCCACGTGACCTGGACAGTAAAACCTTCTATGCTACCACTACAATATTGAAAATTTCATATTTTATGCTTCTAATAGCAGAGAATATATATTCAGCACACAAACACCTAACATGCTGAATTTCTGGTCATTAGCAAGTTTAATTGCACAGATCCTATCCACATGGGCATTATAGAAGTAAACGTTAATCAGATTTACCAACATAAAATACCCAAACTACGTATTTTATTACTCTACGCATTAAAATAAACATGAAACTGGGTTTCATGCTTCATGCATATGTGGGCTGTTTTCCTACCGTGATTTGTAAATTAGTTTTACCTGACATAAGCTGTCCAGATAAATAAAACATGACAATGTTCATTCATTCATTAAACTCAAGCAGACTATACTTTGCATCGAGTTTTTATTATATATTGCTGATGTAAGTGTGTGTCACATTTTCCCAAACCTGCATGGAAAGTACCCACGTGAACCAAAAATCAAACTATTTTCATGCTTTAGTACTGTTGATTACGCCAACTGAAGCACGAATGGCAACACCTTTCGATTCTTGTGCATGCGCCGTACAAACGTTGCAGAAAACAAGTTGTTTGGTCTCAAGAGCATTGAACGAACTAGGACTGTTTTTTGTAAGCAATTATAGTCTGTACAATCCATGTGTAATGTAGTGAGAATAATATAACATTACGACAAACACGACAGAGGAAATGGTCTCCCGACAACAATGGCATGGGAAATATAATCTACCAAGACTCTTAGCAATTTCTGGCAGTTAAAAGTTTTGAAGAATGAAGTAGTACTATCCAAACCCATATCCCATCCTAAACTTGTCTGTATTACACACACACACACACACACACACACACACACACACACACACACACATATATATATATATATATATATATATATATATATATATATATATATATATATATATATATATATATATATATATATATATATATATATATTGTATACATTTGTGTGTGTGCGTGTGCGTGTGCGTGTGTTTAAGAAAGCAAGCTGCCTGATTTGCCACATGATAGCGAAAATTTATATCAAATATAAGAATTCAAAATACTAATTGAGGAGTAGCATTGTATAAACCGCATCGAAGCACAATCGCTGATCTTCGAACCAGTCATGCACGCAGTTACGGGACTCAACACCATAGATCCTGAACACAATGGAATAAGCTGATGCCACTTGAGTCAACCCAATTCAACCATTGAAAGACGAATAATCCTGGATCTCCTGACAAATCAAGCACGACAAGGGTTGTATTTGGTCCCTGTTGACCTATGAAGCCTTCTGGTAATTAAAGATACGCCATGCTTATAAAAGGTATCCTAACATAACACTATTCATAGGTAAATTTTCCGAAATACCTCTTGATCTGATGGGAGCCATAAATTCCTCCCCCATAGGTCCAATTTGATCACCAAATACAACATCTGGAGGGCTCCATTCGAACTCTCGCGAGAAGTGGCTTGAATCTGTGACATCATCGGTAAAACTATCATCGAGATTTGACGGTAATGACACCTGGCGTTGAACTGTTTGCTTATCGTGACGCTCGCTTTCTCGGAAGTCTTCATAGTCAGTTAAAGATGATGCTCGTTCCAGAGATGACAGAGATGGGTGTCTCTCCTTTTCCTGTTAAGAATACATAAGCAACGCATTTATCGGAAACGGAAAACATTATGAAACATTGAAGGTTTCTTCTAATTTTTGGAAAAGTGCAATGCTGTTTTAAATATATCATACGCATCTGAAGATAAGAGGAATCACATTATATATTTTCTTTACGTTGACCTCATTGAAAGATATGTTTTCCTCCAACTAAAAGAAATGCACAATTCGCCACTAAATCTGAAACCCAAATGTGTAGACTTTTATAGTACCCATCTTTTTCCTGGTATTACCAACGTTATAGTCACAAAAACACCATGTTGTATCAGCTCGCTGTGATATATATTTGAGAAATCACAGCATATGGCGATGAAATGAAAGCATTAATGTGGTATAAAGGTGAATGCCCGGCCATATTCCACGTAGAGTATTAAATGTAGTTAGAAGCTGAAATTATTTTAATGTTGTCAATGATACACATTGACATGCTAGCACAGCCTTTGGATTTTCCAATATTGCACCTAGAACTACAAATTCGAATTATTGTAATTGCATTATGAAGTTATGCACTCAAGGCTAGTTTTCTTTGAAGAAAACATGAAAGTGTCTATAACGGGAAAAGACATGACATGTACGGGTATAGGTTCCGAAACAAGTTCTGAGTAGTCAGCCGCTGAAGACCCTCTAATTTATTTGGACTAATACAGCCTATGTCAAATTTCTACCGATTAACGTGCGCAATATGGACACTTGTACTTCCGTATGTATATAGGTTAGGCAGTAACAGGTTAGCTTATGGAGAGAAAAGAGTTCGGAATGCGAAATCGGGTAATGACTAATAGGAAGTGGTTCTGAACTAAGGACGGTTACATTTACACTTTCAAAACTTGGGGCATTTCGATTGTCAGTAGTTCGACATTGGGGGAGCAAAAACGAAGTCTTTATCCGTGTCTTTGTGGAGATCCCAGACTTGTCCTTTGTGGGTTGCATGTTTCACATACATCAACATATCAACTAAACACATTAAAACTATGTCAACAGCTTTCTTCGATGCACCTTAACCGAGAATGGATGTTTACTGCTAGCATACTATTCTTCATGCCAAGAAAAGGAGCAGACAACATGTACATCAACGAATTCCTGGCATATTGTCATTAGAAACAGGTCCATACCCATTCATCGGCGTTACTTTTTTGAAGAAAAAGTGCTGTAGTGAAACCTCCTGAGGACAGTGACCAATGCTCCAAATAAACTTGGTAATCGAATCATGAGTATTGGCTGTATTGATTGAAAAAAACTGCGATGGACGACCAGCAACAAGCGTCTTCTGTGGATCATTGTTTTACCTGCACTATACATATACTGTACTATATACCTTTTCATATATGTATATATATATATATATATATATGTATGTATATATATATATATATATATATATATATATATATATATATGTATGTATATATATATATATATATATATATATATATATATATATTTATTTATATTTATATATATTCGAACTTATGTATGAAAACATTACGACGCTATATTGTCCATATACAAATAACGATCCAATATCGTTGACATACTGCATCAATACATGCCCGTGCTGCATTTACGAGTGCAACATGCGCCGTGAAAATCATTTGACCAACTACGTGCCATTACGACTATCTTATGTGGTGACCCACTATTCAAATTGTTTTCAATCAATAAGAACGTTGTGCAAAGTTGAAACAGAAGACATATCTGACATTCTGACCACGCTGCTCAGTTCAACATTTATATTAATTTATTTACAAGTACCGTCTCTCAGGTGCTTGTCCTTTGTCAGGATATGAAATTTATTCCCAGTATGACTCGAATACATTTTGCAAATCAAAAAAAAATAAAAATACGTGGCATTGATAACTAGCAACCTTGGCGAATTCTATGGGAACGATTGATTAGCAAATAAATTTGCAAACATGCTCCACATCTTGATAGCAAATTTTGAAAAACGGAAAAAATATCATTAGCATTTTCCGAATTTGACACGTGTATATATGGCCCGCTCTACGTTATGAAACACTGTCGATAGACATCAATATTTGATACCGATGTGAAGCATAGTCTACATGTTTATATTTAACACCCACAACAAATTGTCGACCGCGCACGGATAATTCTCAAGTGTACGCGTTACATTGCATATGGGTTTCTCTCATAGAACTCGCCTGTGGCTTTGGATGTGTCTGGGCCTTACATCAGAGTAGTCTTCTTGTAAAATATATAACGGTTCACTTGCACTTCTACCGCCGGTCATTAACTGTAAGTTTTAATGGTAACGTATTGTATATGCCTTTCTTTATTGGGCTTCTGTCAGTGAAGAAGAAAATACTAGTATACAGAGCTGCGCGTACACTTCTGTAAATATTAACGAAATGATTTACAGCATGTCTTCGAAATACTTACAGTTGAAATCTGACTGATGGCTTGCACAATTAAAAAATATAACTTGGAACCTTAAAATCGAAAATACAAATCATCTTGTACAGGGAAATACACATTTTTGGCTGCAAGGCAGCACACTTTATCACTTTTTTTTTTTTTTTTTTTTTTTTGGTTTCTTGGTTTTTTTTTTTTTTTTTTTTTTTTTGGTTTCTTGGTTTTTTTTTTTTTTTTTTTTTTTTTGGTTTTTGGTTTTTGGTTTTTTTTTTTTTGGTGGTTTTATTTTTTTTTTACTTTGAGCACTTTCAATGGAGAACCCTCCTTGCTTAATTTTGCCACAGCATACATGTCGAGGATGAGGTTGCCTGTTGTTGGTTAGAACATCAGCTAAGGAAGTCCCTGCACGTCCTCCCACATACCCCCAACTCACTTCATGAAAGTTCAGAAAGGGCAAAGATATGGCATCCAGGCAGACGACATGCGGATGTACCGGTAGGCAACATGTTTGGGCGGGAAAGTTACTAATGAAAAGTGACACCATGTGCAGACGCAGGTGACTGGCATTCATCAGCTAAGCACACAAAGATTTCTGTATCTCCTACAATAGACAAGATCCGCTGCTCCCACTTAGACCAAATCCTGCGGATTCCAGAGCATTAATGATAAAGGGCATGAAACTGATACTGCAAATTATTCTAACACCGAATTCATTTCCGGACAGTGAAATTCATAGTGAACCACATTTTAGTTTTCTCTAACAATATGGTGTTTTAGTTTTTGTATGCTGCCGTTGTAATGCTGTTGATATATTTAGTTTTTAATAAATTGTCCTAAGAGGACATTTTTATTAAGAAACGCATCAAAAACTGTTTATTTTGAGTGCGTAAAAGCGATCACTTTGCAATTGTACAAAATTAATGTAGAGCTGTAACTGCTGCATTGATATCTGAATAAAAATGCAATGATATCATAATTTGTATGGATAACCTCGGAGCTCGAAATTGTCTGGATTAGGTCAAGATTCGTATGTTTAATTTAGTTTAATACTTCACCGATCATACATTACCAAGGTCAAAACACTGCACACTGTTTCAACGCACAGTTGCTTAGATTTGCAATATTCTAGAAGCCTCAAATTTGACTCAATATTCATCGGCACGGGGAAGAGTGATAGTAACCCGATTCACTGCAATGCACGATGTCGATTTATGGAATTATATTGAAGAAAAGTTTATAGCAACTGCCAAGACCCAAAAATTGCTACGTATTGCCTGGTTGTCACAGTCTAAGAACGAGGCGCTTGAGATATATTTGTATTCGATGTTGAACCACTTGATTTCATCTTAAAACTGCTTTTCATTATGGCAATGTATCAAATCTACACAGTTTGATCCCTGCGCCTTACATAAATGGTACGCAAGACGATACTCCACACACACACACACACACACACACACACACACATACACACACATATATATGTATGTATATATATGTATCTATATATGTATAATATATATGTACATATATATACATACATATATATATATATATATATATATATATATATATATATATATATATATATATATATATATATATATATATATATGTATATATATATGGCACAAAAAGTTGAACAAGAAAAAATGTTAAATACGAAATAAAACGACAAGAAAAGTAATTGAAGTTAATTGGCTGATTCACTCGAAAACAAACCCCTGGAAAACCGACTCGCAATTACCGTGAATGAGCTAAGCTGTCACAGTATAATTTGTCTGAAAATGCAACTACTTTCAGATCATGTTTTTCTGTCAGTTCGCACCGAAATTTGCAGAACAAGACGCGCAAGGCTTATTACCAAAGAATTCCACATGGCCATACAAGTCTGACATAAAATGCAAGCAGCTTACAAGTTTATTTTGATTATTGTTTCACTATGTTTAATAGAAATTTGTCCTCTTTTTCGTGTTTATATTTTTGCTCGCTGTTAAGATGTAAATGGCATTGAGATCCATAGTGACTGAGAAGATTTTACTTACTAACTGCTTGCTTCAGATACATGTACATTGTGTTCCTGTCGTTAAAGTGTAAATACGTTTGTGGTTATGATCACTTAATACTCAAAAGACCTAGAGACAAATGAAAAGTAATCGACATAACATACACAGAGACTATTGACGTTGCACCTCTCCAAATTTATTAACTTCTTAAATCAGAAATCTGACACAGCTTTGCATTAGCCAAATCATTATAACCGCTGAACCAGAGAAATGTACACTGCCAAACCTTACATGGAAAGCACTGTTCTGGATGACAGCTTGTCTGGCTCACATATATACTGTTACTAGTCATCATTATTAACATGTGTGGTATATTTTATGAACCTGATCTAGGATTGTCACTAAAAGAGAAGTTCGAGTCTGATATGTAGATAACTTCTGTTTTGAATGACCTCTGACTTAAATCTGCTTCTTTGCTTATTGAATGCACGAATTGCGACCCACCAAAGTCTGACACCTAGTGGTAGATTTTGGTCTCGCATATGTAAGGGCATGATCGTTAAATATCTAATTATAATAATGTAATTGGTCTCTTTTCTTCTATACTGTAGCAGTATTTTTCAAAGAACATCTCTCTGAATACAAATGCTGATAATACGGCACATTGAATCCAGAGGCTCCATGCATGTGCAGTCCATTATACGGTGCTGCTCGGATAGAACATTAATTACATATTCTCGCCTTTGATCTAGTTTTGTTCCTCGGGATGCATTTTTCCGTCAAATGCAGCTCCTGTTCATATTTTTGTGATCACAGTGATGAATGTTTGGCTTAATTATTTATTTACCTGGCACTTTGGGATTTTGACAGTCTTTTCGATACCGTGATACTTTGCATATTTTGTATTTTATATGCTTGGAATATATTTTGCAAATTCAAACAGGCGAATAATCTGTTGTAGTCCTTTTTTGTGGCACCTAATTCATGTAACAGCCAACACAGAGGACCGCGGGCCAGTTATATTACGTCATAGACAAGGCTGTGTGACCCAGCAAATATTCAACAAAGATGTATATAGTCCAGCGAGAAGTCTGCGGAAATGAAACACAGGCTGTCAATAATTGTGTTAAACATGGTGAATGCGATTAGCGCGCTGATTCCCTATTGTCCTGCTATCAAGTTCTTTGCGTCGCATCTCAAGCAAAATTCTACGTTTCACCTTTACTTAATCAGAATAAAGAAAAAAAAAAGCGAACATCTCTTCACGGCGCTTGCATATATTTTTTTCAACATTTTATTTCAACAGGTATTATATACGACCACAATTTGGAACATTCATTCAAATGTTAGATAAGCACAGAATATGAACCAACCTGCATCCGTACTGCAAGCTATCCGCCGACTCTGTGTTTAAACAACAAAGTGTTAACATTTCGATAGCCACAATGGCGGAACCAACTACATATTGACATGCGCCCCAAATTGCAGGATCAATCTGGCCCATATCTATTATCCTGCTATAAAGGTATCATTTTTTAGTCGCATGTGAATCAACATCGCGGCCTCAGACCGTACAATTCAGATTACTCAGCATCTCATTGCTTAACAAGACCTATTTACTAAAACAAATATTAGGAACCACTTTAGAAATTCCGACATCTGATGGCATTTATTGTGCATGTGGTACATTGACCAATTCGTTCCTCTAGGCAAGGGACCAGATGGAACCTTAGGTTTCTTATTCTCATGTGTCATTTCCATTTCCATTCATGTCATTTCTATTTCTCAGGTAAGGGTATTTGAGAGTGCTTCTCTGTTGATCCATGTCGTGTCGAGCAGTTTCAATTTGTGTCATGAAAACCCTCATTCATAACGATGGCACCGCCCGCATAACAAATTCATTTTCAATTACCACAGCGCCATTGATACAACGGGAAGGGTATAATCGTTGCTGTAATAAGCGCATTTTTCAAATTTATCTATGAGTTCATGGTATTCATTCTGCGTTAATCCAAGACGTTTCTGGTTGGGTGATGGCTACATGTCGGACTCCCTCATAGGAATATTTCTGTGCTTTGCTTTGACAACACGCGTACGTCCCTGCACAAAATATACCCAGATTCAGATTCTATTTTAAGATTTGGTCTTGCTATATGCAAACAATGATGTGATAAACACAAGTCTTGTTTTATGAATATATAAGTAATTTACTGGCGCGTCTGTATCTAGCAACCACGCATTTTTCGCCAGCAAGTTTAAAATGTGACGACACTAAACCTTGTTGACTGCAGTTGCGTAGGCAATATTCGACAAATGCTAAAGCAGATTGCTGTTATAGATGTTTTAAGAATGGTGCAAACTCCCCAACCCTTTAGCCTAAAGTGTTAACAATTTTTCTGCGTTTGTAACTTTAAACTTCGATTTCCAAAACGATATGTAACAGAATGTGTGTACTTTTAATTCAACGGATCTACTTACACATGATATTGTGCGAGTCATATTTTTACTGGCGTAATCAGTAATTTCCTTTTCAACACAATACTGCTGATACAAAAAGTATTCGTTCTCAACCTGAAGGCATCTCATATGACAAGAATAATACGACCCAATCAGGCATACCGCAAGCCACCAAAGGCATAGCTTAACGTGTGGGAGTGTCTGGTCCCTTCTTATAGGTGGCCGCTCAAGCTTGCTTTACGATTCTAATATTAAATTATGTCCTTATTTTCGAACATATTGTATACGTGCTGTGTTTGGCATACAGCGAAAGGCGACGACATGAACGAATGGAGTCGACCGGCCTGGACTAGTTTGCGTTAAAGCTACGATTTTCTAATCAGCTAACGAATATCATATTGTGCGTCTGATACAAACTGGGCAAAAGACCAATATGTGCACGATACTTCAGAATCGTGAAGCTGTCTTGATAAAGCATTTGGCTGAATATGCCGTAAAACGTCAAAATATACAAGCTTATAATTGATCAAAAATCTTATTACAGCAAGTCTTCACAATTAACCCCTTAAGCACCGGAAGCGATCACCTGCATAACTTTACTTGTTTGTTAACAACAAAAATCTCTGGAGGTAGTATAAAAAAATCAATATTTAAAGTCTGGGTCCAGAAAAGCACCTATGAAAAGTACCCATAAGGGCCTGTATTCTGTGATCTAATATGAAACTATGAATTGAAGTTTAGCAATGTACATTGTGTTGAGAACGAGTCGAATTGGGCCAGCAGGAATACAAGGTTTGTAGATTGGTGTTTAAACGAGGCATAATGGATTGAAATAGGAAGTGCATGGATCCTAGTTCATGACATCAAGTCTCTTTGCTTGTCTGCCATCGGACGCATTCTTTACCGGCGACAGAAAAAACTATCTGCCCAACAAACCTGGTTGTGATCAAGTTCTTTTCTCCCAATGTTACTTTGTAATATGCCGTTGTGGGGCCAAGCATAGCGTCTCTAAGAAAGTTTATTTTAGCACCTGTCCAAATATCTTTAATTTGTATTTTTTTTTCTTTTATGTTTTGTTTTGTGGTTTTTTTTGTTTTTTATTTTTTTATGTTTTTTTGTTTGTTTTCTTTTTTTTTTTTTTTTTTTTTGACGTACAATAAAGTGTGATATATATTTATTTATTTTATAGAACAGAAGGGCTTCAACAGGTCTGTTGTATATCCCCCGTCAAATTTTTTATCAGTGTGATCAAGTAATATGTGCTAAAAAAGTGTAATCTGACCAGGCACTACATCCGATGTGAATTTCTGTAGCGCAAAGCTTTGAAACCTGTTGACAGCGAGAAGTATGCAAGACATATAAATAAATCGACGTTATATATTTTTCTTGTATGACAGAAAAATAAACAATCTTCATTAGAGTTCAACGCCTTGTTATGACAAATTGCAGCGCTAGTTTAGAATTATATAACAGCAAACTTTGGACGAGAACGTGGAGAAAAGCTGTTCTCAATGACAACTAACTTAATCAGAAATCGCCGAATTTTGACGAAGCATGCTGACACATGAATGGCAGACTTTGGATAAGGAATTTGAAGGTGGGATTGTTACAACAATTCAGATGAGTGTGACTATTGTGAGTAGCACTTCATGGGTTGATCTACGTATTCTTTTGCTGTCGATGACTGTGCAATTTAGCTACCGAAACCTACAACCTACCATCTCTTTCCTCTGCATACAGCCCGATATACCGCTCGTTATACGTGGATGATGACACAGCATGTCAATTAACCCTTTGGTGAAACAAATAAAGATCGCAGCTTCTGGGGAGGCAACTCTACCTATCACCTCAACGCAAGTAGGAAACATAAATGAAATTTACCCAAAACATATAGAATTATAAACAGGAAAATACCAACCCCATGCATGCCAAATTGACTGCAGCAAGGCAAGTGTCCACCTGCTCAACTACATCGGTCAGTAAAGATTTGCCTTGATTCATCCTTGAACAGTTGTGAACAGACCGCACGATGTATTAGATAGCTTTTACAATTTTGGCAGTATTAGACACATTTTGAGCAAATTATAACGGGACTTGTTTTTAGAATATATACAGATTACAAAGGGAAAGTTTGGGTAATAATTTCAGGCATTTCTAGATCAGATCATTTGGATTTGTAAGTTTGAGCGAGCAAAAAAAGGTCAGTGGCCGCCTTTTGAATTGTATTAGCGAGTAAGAAAATAAACAGTGAACATATCCAGTATGTCGGTTCGTGGTGTGCCAAAGAATATGTGGGGTGCAGGCCGAGGGAAGTTAACAAGAGGGAGTACGTGTGATTGAGGGGGAGGCAGGTAGAAGGTTCACAGGCTGAGGTAGGACGGGAACGGACAGGAAGGCGGGTTAAGAGGAGGGCAGAGCCAGAGGAGGGGGAAGGTGACGGGAGAGGTACAGTATAGGACGGTGGACAAGGAGAAGAGTGGAAGGGATACATACAGTGCAAGGGGTGCAGTATGTGGGAGGAATTTAGCTGTACAGGGCTCTCCCGTACCTTCGAGGAGGCATGGGAGGAGAGTTTTAGGTACAGGCGTGGGAACTGTAGGAGGACTGAGACTTTAGAAGTCCAGATACCACCCTACCCCCCGCAAAAAATAGTACTGGAGGAGTGCACAGATAGGAGCAAGGCTGCAGGGTAAGGGGGTGGCATGGTTGGTGGACAGGAGGGTAGTAGAAGGAGAACAGTGAAGAGGGGAAACAGGTGATAGGTGAGACAGGACAGGACGAGGCACGGGCTAACGGACAGGAGGATAGGGAGGAGAGACAGGTAGCAGGGGAGACTGCGGGAGGACATAAAGGCAAAGAGACAAGAGGAGGAGAGAGGACTAGAGGTAGACAGGCAGTTGTGGTGGGGAGAATTATTGCTAGGAGGAGATAAAACCTTTCAGAAGAAGCAGGGAGAACAGGGTGAAGGTGTGTTTGCCAGGGGCAAAGATTAGGGGTGTAGATAAGCATTTACAAGGGATAGTCCAGAGTAGTGGAGAGTTGCCAACGTGTACAGTCCAGGTTGAGACTAATGACTTGTCAGATAGAGAGGTGGGAAATGAGACAGTTTTGGGAAGGTATAGGGGGGTTTTTAGCGTGAAGGAATAGAGTCAAATGGAAGTAACGTAGCATTATGGGTGGTGCACATACATGTAGGTCAAGGGGGTTTACCCAGTGAATTTAATGACCAGATATATGATAGTATTAAAATGGTGATTAGCATGATTAGAGACATTCAGCAGCAGGGCTGCCAGATTATAATAGCTGGGGAGTTTAATGGGCATATAGGGAATGGAATGAGTGGGATTGAGGGAGGGGATAGTCGAAACAACGGACATGGAACCAGGTTACCGAATTTTACAAGCCAATTTGGTCTTATGATAGCTTATAAGGACGTATAATGGGTGGACATGGGCATCTATTGAAAGGCAGACAATAGTCGATTATATTTTAGAGGACAGTGATATATGTCAAACGACACAGAGATGCAAAATAGATGAGGAAGCTAGATTGGATATAAGCAGTGACCATAACTGAAAGGTAGTTTCGGTTAACATGGAGTGTTAATGAAGAAAAAGAGGGTGGACTAAAAGGGTGTGGAATGTAAAGGAGATAACACACTGGAGAGGGTACCAAGAAAGTCTTAAAGTTGAACAGGATATGGATGGGGACTTGATCAGAAGAATTCGTAAGGTAGCACAGGGAAAGATAGGTTGAAAATCTAGGGTATAGAATAGACCCTGAGATGAAAGAAGCCATAAAAAGAAAGAGTGTTAAGTTAGAGCATGGCGATTAGACAGGAAAAACGGATGCCCCAAAGGTGATATATTCTGAGTAGTTACATGCTGAAGACCCTTTAATTAATTTGGGCTAATACAGCCTATGTAAAAATTCTACAGAGGGATATGTGCAATATGGACAACAGTACTTCAACATATATACAGGTTAGACAGTGACAGGTTAGCTTATGGAGAATAAAGAGTTGGGACAGCAGAATAGGGGATTGACTACTAAGAAGTGGTTCTGGACAAAAAGACACAAATACAATAGAAGAAGCTAAGAAGCAGTATGTGGAATGTTAAAGAAATGTAGCAGAGATAAAAGCAGAAAGGAGAGCCAGTAATAATAAACAAATGACAAGGAAAACAATGGACGGTGGGGGAGAAGGGTCAACCATCATTTTGTAACAGGTTAATCATCAAAAACAGAATAAATCACTGGAAATCACACACAGAAGGAAATGGACAGATAGTAAGAAAATGATACAAGAAGCTTAATAAGAGCATTGGAAAGGAGTGAATAATTCACATTGGGGTCAGGGAACGGTACCCGAGTGTCAGGCAGAGTACACACAGGATCAGTGGGATCCGGAAATGTGTTGCAGAGTCAAAAATATGGAAATCAAAATACCAATTTAGCAGATTTGATTATTCAAGCTACAAGGCCAGATATCTTGACAGAATTCAGAGAGAGAGAACCAGACCAAATTGAATACAGTGTACAGTCACTTTTCAATACATTAATTTAGAAAAAAACAAGCGCCAAAGGAATGGAATAGACTCAGGATTTATATACTCCATAAGAGGGCGCAGGAGGCTAATTAGACCAGTGTATGGATATCGCCATTTCGTCAAATATAGGCAAAATAATCAGTAGGATAATGTACCAGAGACACGTTAGAATAGTCAAAACGCTTGGTCTTTTGGGGAAAATTCAAAATGGCTTCAGACCAGGTAGAAGCTCAGGTGGCAATAGCTTCACTTTGACCCAGATGCTGGAATTAGCACGGCAAAAGCGAAAGAAAGTCTCCACGGGTTCCTTAGATGTGAGGAAAGCTTATGACAGGGTATGGAGAGATGCCTCATGGGGAAAACTAAGTTGACTAGGATTTTGTGGAAATGTTCTAGAAATTCTGAAAGTGTTTTGTGTGAAGATGTGGCCAGTACACTTTATGTAGGAAAGGTAAAACTAGATAATGCACGTCTCGATATAGGTTAAAGCAGGGATGTGTGCAATCCCCGACTTTATTTTGCTCTGTATATTAAGGAGTTGGTCAGTTAATGGAGTGTGATAAGGGAATAAATATAGGTCTAAAAATCCCAGATATATATTTTTTGCAGATGACATGGTTCTTATGACAGAGTCTTAGGAAGAACTACAAAATATGCTGAGCAGGGAAGAATGGGAATAAATAGCAGTTAGAATTCAGTAAGGATAAGAGTTAAGTCGTGACTCTTGGGAAAAAACCATTTAAGAATCAGAAATGGAGACTTGAACAGTTCCAAATTCCAGAAGGTAGAGAAACAGTTGATCAAAATTGGGGAGGTCAGTGAGTATGAGTACTTAGGTGTGAAGATAAAAGCAGCAGGTAAATGCATGTTCAGGTGTCAGGTGGAGAAGATAAAATAGACAGTAAACCGTTCACAGGGGATGATAAAAGCTACAGCACTGAACAGTTTCAACAGAGTGTACACAACGAGGGTTTATGGGATAGAGTTGCAACACCAAGAATGATGTATGGCTTAGATGTGATCTCGATAAGTGAGAAAGATATCCAGGGAATGGAAAAGGAAGAGAAGGAGATGGGAAAATGGACTCTGGGAGCACCATGTATAGCAACACAAGCAGTCCTGGAAGACTTAGGGCGGAACAAAATCACAAACAGGATTGCCAAAGCAAAGTTAACGTACTAGGGGTAACTGCAGGTAGCAAGTGAGGCTAGGTGGTACAGGAAAGTGTACAATGAAGTAGTCAAGGAACCAGCCAGATGGGGGGGGGGGTCAAAAAGTGCAGAAAAACATGACTCATGTCCATAAATCCCAAACCCAACAATGAGAGCAAAGAGATTTCAGAGTTACCAAAGCATCAACATTCATCTTCCAATACCAATGTGAGGAAACAAATTTCACCCCTGACTTGAGACAGGCAGTCACCCACAAAAGGCAACTAGTGGTTTTAAACCGGTCCTCTCTCAAAGACATAGATAGGTTAGCAGAGAGATGAATTGAAAGGATTTTTATGATGTTGACGATTGAAAAGTGTGTATAGGTAAGACTGTTACAGAGGGCTAGAAGGAGGACTGGAAAAGATGAGTCATTGAAAGCATACAAGTTATTAGAAAAGCCACGAAAAGTGTGTGCTGGGGTGGAGGGAGGGGATCCAGATTTCTCTTTCAAAGTAGGGCAAGAGTAATAATCTAGAAAAGAGGAAACAGAAGTGGACAACAGGTAGTAATGGAAAATGTAAGGTGAGTAGAGAAGAGGCAGATAAGACAGTGGGTCATTAACTGTTGAAGTGTGCTGCATATCTCGAGATAAGGGAATATTTTTTAAGAAAGTGGTACAGGGAAGATTACAATTGAAAGAGTTTGGAACAGGTTCGGTGTTAAGAGGAAGAGGAACGTGTAGCATGGCACGGGTTTAAGGCATGAAGGGTGGCTTTCTGGTAAGCAGGACAGGTGTGTACAGGACTACCTGGCTGGAGGCTGGAGAAAAGAAGTGAAATGATAGGGCTAGACATCAACAGGGTGAATTAGAATTACAGAGTACAGGGGGGAAAGGCAATGGTGGTAGCCGCTATAAGGGCTTCCATGTCTAAGCCTTAGAAACGGGGATAGTATTTGTGAGGGAAAGGTACAAGAGCGAGGAATGGATCCTATGCCTTGGCTCTGGCCCTGGGAAAGATGGCAGCACAAGCTGATGAGATTTTCCATAGTTTCCTCCACCTCATCTATTTTTTTTCCTTGGCCACCAGTCTAACACAGGACTGCAGCAGAGAAGCTGAGAGCCACAGAAATATTATGCTTCTTTGTCAGGTAAATTTAAAAAGCGTTTTATGGTATATATGGGAAATTAATTCTGAAGTTTAGCCAGTCATGTCAGAAATGTCAGCTTGGTATTTTATCATAAAAAAATGTCTAATTTTCAGCTGGTGAACCAGGCGGAAACATGAGGGTGCTCAATACGTCTTCGCACCACGTAATACCTTTGTGGTGGGGACTGTACGGGCAACTTGGATTGGTGGCACACGTGTATAAACTTAAAGACCGAGAACTATGGTTTTAATGCTTTCTTGTTAGTGTAAGCTGATCAACAACGCAAAGAACAAATACCCTTTGGATGAAAGCACACCACGGCATCGATCAATAGTTATGGCTTTTTTTCTAGTTGTTCGCTTTTTTGTTCAAAAATAAATTAACATACATAAGCTGTATTCTGTACCAATTTCTACATACAATCGGGCCATTAGCCCTTCAAAACGATATAAGGGTAAAATGCGCACGGTGCTAGTCGATTTATTGGAATATTCTTGTGCTTTGCATGCCATCTATTCACATTCATACATACAATTATACGATAATTCAGGTATCACTTGATCTAAATGGCTCTTCCTGCCTCAGAAAATAAACTGTGAATGGCATATGCACAGTACCTGGGTATGGGTTACAGCTTCCCAATTTTGCTCAGTGTTACCGGTTTCTCTCTCTCTCTCTCTCTCTCTCTCTCTCTCTTTCTCTCTCTCTCCCTCTCTCTCCCTCTCTCTCTCTCTCTCTCTCTCTCTCTCTCTCTCTCTCTCTCTCTCTAAGAAGAACAGTTTTGCTTGTTCCCCTACAAGTGGGTCCCAGTTTACGAGACATGCAGAATTCTTTTCCAGTAAAATGTCTCATCCTGTTGCTAGGCAATTGTGACAATCGGCAGATATAATACAAGCGTACTGATGATAAAACCTGGAATATTATTAACGTTTGTGGGAAGAAGGAAATCTAATTCCAAATATATGACGACGGCTTCTTATATGAAACTCACGGTGTGTATGGAGAATATGTGATGACTTGCCAAACAATCAGTTTTATCAAAGTTGCTGGGTTGCTAAGCTCAACATAATTTGCCATGTCTGATACAAATATTTGTATGCAGGTACGGTTACTTCTTGTTCAAAACTGCAGGCCAAAGGAGCACCACGGCACATATAAATATCCCTGTTGTTTACCCCTTCTTTATATATATATGTATATTTTTTTTAAATTTTATTTATTTTCATTATTATTATTATTATTATTATTATTATTATTATTATTATTATTATTATTATTATTATTATTATTATTATTATTATTATTATTATTATTATTATTATGTCATTTTGAAAACATTGGGTGAAATGCCTTTCTTCATGTTCTGTATTACAACGTACACAACTTATTTTTAATATCACACTTTCATATTACTTAGGTTTAATGGAGAAGATGATAGAATCACGCGCAGTCGTTCTCCCGCCGCTCTCCCTCCCCTCCCTCTTGCCTAAATATGACACAATTTATTTAAGTGCAGGCACTGTAATCTAGATTATGCCCAAATTGAAGCTAACTTTTTACATGAAGGAAGATTCTCTATATACAGTGATACTCATTGGACCAAATTTTAATACGGAATTGATGCAAATATAATTATGAGAGCCAGCATATTAAAAATATATATATATATATATATATATATATATTTTGCCCTCGATTTGATACACAATGACAGCACGCAGGATACTCTGCACATGTACAAAGGAAACAAAAAATTCACGATAATGATTTTTTTCTCAAAGGAGGAAAATTGACTTGCTTCTATTTTAGCAGAATTGGGACTTCAAACTTAAAATGCCCCAGCTTCCAAATTAACACTGTTTCGTGATGCACAGTTACTGTCTATAATATCTGACAATTTTATGAAATCCAAGGTAGAATAAAACAAGAGGAAAGGTTTTTCCTAAAATACACATTTGAAAGGTTATAGGGAACATGGTCTCCTAGAAGAAGTCTCGCTGCATATTTATTAGGACCAATTTAAGCACAGACAAAGCATTGCTACAGTGAGAAATGTCACCCAGAATAGATCTGGTGAAGGTGATACGTACATAACGAAAATCTGATAACAGAACAAAAACTAGGTAACGTCCTGTGACAGAGAAAACCATCCATTGACAGCTAACGTCCTGACAAAATTTCGGTCTAAAAATTTGACACATCTGTCATGATTCATTTGCTTGTATTATTGTTCTCTTTTTCAATTCTTACTTTTCATTTTTTAAAAATTCTTATAAGGTTTTTATTCTATTCATTTGTTTATGATATTTCTGTGATGTTCTGGACATATATACCCTCGAGCTGACCCTAAAGCTGTTTACATCTTGCATTTATAACAAACATAGCTGGCAATTATCAGATTACAGCAACATACACACTACAAAAAACAATACACTTTTGAATTTCTTTCAACAATCAAACGAATTTTACACCGGGGCGATGACTGTTTCCAGTCAATTAGCATGGAAACACTTTTAATTTTTAAGGCCTCATTCACTCATTTTGGTGAAAAATGATTACTAACATGTTTTGTTTTTTGTATCAACTTTATGGACTATCTGTATCAATTTCTTTCACTATCACTAAAAATAAACATGTTAACTATTCAATTAAAATTATGACATGAGTGCGAATGGTAACCAATCAGATGTAAGAACAATATTATGTGACCTTTCTAGGTTCTGCAGTACAGGCCCTGCCTCGTTTTGATATTCAAGAGGCGATGACAGAATAACTTGTAAAGAATTGCAAGCGGAACGAGGTTGATTAAAATATGCTGAAGTGTTTTTGCAAGGCATTTTATTCTGAATACCTCTGATCTTTCTCTCTGAAATTTCTTCAGTTCCTCTCCTTGAAGTCCCCTGAGCTTAGGTAATTCCTCCCCGGAATGATGTCCATGGTACCACAACCCGGTACTCAGAACCAATCGCCGTCGCTTGGCACACATGTTGCACAGCCATTCTTGCAGCTGCAAAATCCAATACCAAATGGAGTTCAAATTAAATGCTTACAAATTAATGTTCTACGTGCCTGATAAAACTAATAAATTACATATGTACAAAGGCTTAGACATATTTATATTCCTTCTAGCCTCACAAGTTCTACAATTCTCTCCTGAGCTGAAAAATAAACATGAAGAAAGCATCATTGTGTCCCACCTCCTCCACAAGTACATTAACTTTACTATTAACATCAGTATAAAGACTTGGAAAAATATGTCGTTTATTAGCAAATATTTCACACAACGCTTACCGCGGGTGCAATGACAAGAAAGGAAACTCTGGTTAAGTTAGACAACTTGCCAAATTCAGCTATTCCATTTGTTTTCTGTGGACATGCAACCTAGCATTTAAAATGATTTAGTAGAATTTTCCTCCCAAGATTTCTTTGTAAAGAGACCATTCCCTGTTGCAATCACCTCTTCATAGTCCCTGTATTGTTTATAGTGTGACATTTTTATTCTGTATTTAAACCACTGTTTGCAAAGAATGCCTTTGCACTCCAACATTTGGTTTCAGTGGAGAATTCCATTGCAGAAAGGTTCAGGACTACAAGCATTTCAGGCCCTGGACATAGATAAGCCCACTATAAGTATCTCCAGGAAAGCTTATCGACTCAATACCCATAATATTTTGTTGCATAAACCTAAAGTGTATTTAGGAGATATTTTACGCAGATGATTAGGTTTGAACATTCTCTTGATAGCTCAAATAATCAAATATTCTAACTCAAATAATCAAATATTCAAGCAACTTGTCCATAACATTTTGCTGTCATATTAATCCTCTACTCCAGTCACCTGCTCAGTTAAATTAAAATAATCAAATATTCAAGCAACTTGTTCATAACATTTTGCCTGTCAGAATATTAACCCTCTGCTCCAGTCACCTGCTCAGTTGAATTAAAATCTATCTATCTATTTATCTATCTATCTATCTATCTATCTATCTATCTATCTATCTATCTATCTATCTATCTATCTATCTATCTATCTATCTATCTATATTTGTATTTATTTATTTATTTATTTATTTATTTATTTATTTATTTATTTATTTATTTATTTATTTATTTATTGTAAAATGAACCTTCGTTTTAGTTCCAGCATCCCTAGTTTTAAATTGATACTTTTAAAGTCCCTCCTGGTCAACAGCTTTCTTCAGCGCGCTTTAGGTGAAAGCATCCCAGGCGCACAGAAGAAATATGTTGGTTCAGTCGACAACGCTGGGTTGAAACGGTTAACTTTAATACATGACATACGCGAAAGAATTGATCTTACAGCCATTTGTACAGTCACCAGCCGAGAAGCTCTAATCAAGCTGTCTACATTCATTTTGCGTCGTTCAGGAACATAAGAATAGATTGTCAATGGAAAATAGGGATTGGCAGCAACTGGAATATACGTATTGAAAACCCAGGTATTGACTCATAGCTATCTGTGGTTCCTTGTAAATGTGAGCGGTTTCGTTCTAATATTCCTTATTGCAGGCTACCTAATTCTGGTAAGTAAATATTAATAAATGTGCCAATTGCTTGTGCAATCATTGTGGATGACTTGTTTTGATATACCACTTTTGCAGGCAAGCTGGTCGATAAATACAGGTCGCTTCAAATGCCGTCTGCTTGTTCTATTGTCTTTTGCAACAGGTCGATAACTACAGGTCCTTTCAAACGTGGCCTGTTTGTTCTATATTCTTATGTAGCATGCTTTTATCAGAAGATTTCAAGAATAGTATGGGAGGAAACCCATCAATTTATACTGCCAAAAAAGTCGGGTCCCCCCCCCCCCCACTTGAGCAAATTGTAATGAGAAAGACGTGGCTTCTTTTGTGTCCCTTTTCAACACCTTTTCCGTTAAACGATCTGTGTCCGTAAAGCTGCGGATTTACTGATCGTATAGCACGACCGATATACATATATATATAATATTGACTCCACTATAAATGTTCGCTCAATATTTTGGGTCAATGACATATTTATGACTATATGCTTTGTTATATTTTTACTGTAAAATATGAAGGTTGCATCAAGTTAGTTTTTGTGTCAAATCTGAAAATCCAATTGCGTATAGTCTACGAAAGATGAGCATGAGCATGTAACGTTTGTAATATTTGGGACTAGATCTTTATGTACAAGTTTATGCTGGCGAAAAATAATTGTAAAAAAGAGTAGATCGTGTATCGAAAGTGTCTGAGAATTTATGATGATAAATTTTAAGTCTTAAATGTAATTCATATAAAGTTGCGTCAAGAGAAGAGCTTTTCTTCATCTCAGCTTCAAAGTAATAATAACGCTTGCAAACAGTGGTCTACTCCCTACTTGGTCAAAACTCTCACTTATTATGCCTTGCTTGGAGTTTCCATCATCTATGTGACCTAGGTCTACCAAAGCTGTATGCAGAGACAATTGCGTAAGGTCTATATGTTGTGATGGAATATTTTGTTGCATAACTTTCGGGATAAAGTTTACGGTAGTTACTTGCATCGTGAAATATACTCTATGTGAAAAAGTACAAACGGATTATAACGGTATAGTTGTTTGACCCAAATTTACACCAGACAAGACTGCATATGTGCAAACCAATGGTGGATCATTATAAGGGGTACTAAGTTCCATTACAAGTCTAACAATATCCATCATATGCATACAGTTACTGAAAGAACGCAACAAATTGAGGGACGACGTGTGCAATTCCTGTTGGAAAGTGTCTGTGGACCCATGCAAAAAAAAGCCATTTCCACTTATCAGAAAGATTCAGCACAAGAATAACTCAATTTTTGTGTACATTGAACTCTTTAGAACCATCCCCAAGCATCATGTTCCCACATGGCCGATGCCCATTGCCAAAGACAGGCTGAATTTCCGGCTGGACTCAAAATACATCCTGTCTCCTGTTCCGCACGCTTTTGCGTAATTGTATGAAGCTCTCCTGAATAATTTAGATACAGCGTATAGCAGGAGAGTGCAAGGTTCTGTTTAAACAGCAAGTGCCCGTGCCTGTATTTCAATGATCCATAATAGACATACATGGAACACTCTGCCTTTAACAGTAGGTTATTGATCAGCATATTGACCGAGGCTGCCTCAACTATACGGTGCTTCCAGAAAGCGCCTATATGTAAATCTAACGATTCACCCTGTGTGGAGATCATAGGTCAGAGAGTAACCAGCTTAAGCCAACACGACTGCGCGTAAATGGTTTCTCGACGGCGACCGAGTTTCGGAAAAAGGCAGTTTTGTGTATTGCTGTCAACTTAACTAATAGTAAATCGCGAAAATCTGATCATATGTCGACAGATTGCAGTGAAACATCTACAAGGTTGAAATTGATTCCTTGTGATATCTCACGATACATCCAACAGCAGAAAAAACACGAACCCTTTCCCACGCCCACTTAACCTTACGTGCCGCCTGCGACATTCGGCCTGCAAACCCGACAGCCTGTTGGATAACTCCAGAAGTGTGACTTATAAGCTCTCCATTCCCAGTGGACAAATGCTCTGTTTTGAAGCCAGGTGACTTTGTTAGGTTCTTCAAGTCGAAAAATCACCCAGGTGAGTAGATCTTGACAAATGCGGACAGTGAGTGTTAAGGCATACGTCATTTGTCTTGTAAAACGGATTATCACAAGCCCGAACAGCGTTTGACTTCCGCAAAAACAATCGATTACGTATTTATCAGACACTGCGCTGCAAACATTTTATGGTAGACAAAGAGCAAAATTTCCTGCGTCTTTCCAAGGTGAGGTTCTAAAGGTTAGGATTATAATTGGCCTTTCTTCTTCTCCTGCCAATGTTTGAATTAAGATAATAGATCCATATTTCCCCATTCCTTCCAAAAAAGGAGCTAGTTTTGAGACGCTCTTTGTCCTCGATTAACAGTGATATATATTATCCCATTGCCATGTTGCTGCCCACAAAAGATTTATAAATTGACCTACCATTCATTGTTTTTCTTTCTGGGAAAAGTCGGAAGTTTTAGACTATTCACATAAATTTCATGACCAGATGAAATTTATAAAGAGATGGGTTAAACTAAGCCTAAAAATACGTTGCTGACTTTGCCGGTAGACATGCAAAGGATATGTCTCCTAATGGATTTGTCACGTTATTATTCAGTGAGCAAAGTGGGTGGAACGACGGCACAAAAGCATATTTGAAGCACAGAGTTTATACCAGCGGTTGTAATTGTTGTCCAATGCCCGTAACTCTGCATCCAGAGCTAAAATCGAATCAGACATGGTCAGAAATTCAACAGGTGGCCTGAAAGGTGAATCCTTCTCATATTCTGGATCTTACAGCATGAATGAGCCTTTGAGTTCATACCGGGATCCGATATCTGGTTCCAACTGTCTCACGAACCAGCAGCCGCATTATGTGCGATTCTGATAAGATGGAGCGTTATTATGCCACCCTCCCAGCATTGGTCCCATGAAAGCGGCCATGATCATATTGTTTAGGTTTCTGCCGAAGAAAAAAATTTAAGTCATTTGCACTTCGCATAGTTGTAATTATTTGGACTGTATCCAAACAAAGCACATTGGTGAAGAAAAGTCAATAGTTTCGAAGTCAGTATTACTTATAGTTATCAATTTGGGAGTGTGGTATAGTTCCACACAGAGCTTCTTACTTGCTGTAATGCTTACGTGTTAATTATCGACATACGTCATCGACATTTTTGACACTGATTTCAAAAAATTAAAATACCGTAGTATAAAAGGGATATGCATGGGCGATCTCACTCCGATCACTGACAAAGTGGTGGGAACAGATATATAAAGACTGGACAGTAGTATTCTGTTGTATCAATTAGACCTTTTTTAATGAGTATTGTTGTCGTGTCAAACTATTACAAGGAGATTTAAGATTTGTGATGCTGCACCCAAATCCATCAAAGACAATTGGTTTAGGCAGTCACACCAATTGTCTAAAGGATGCCACTGAATATTTTAAACAGGCGACACAACTTCCTGGGGATAGAATTGATTTGTCGCCACCAGTACAAAGGTTTGAGTCTGAAAGCGGCCTTCTGCTTGATTTTTTTTATGGTTCTTATGGAAGATTGAGTCGGTTGCAATCAATCAAAACCGCTTGCACAGAACAGTGGGATAATCGGTCCCAAATTAAGTGTGCCTTGACGTTGACGAAATAACGCGCCAAACATAATCGAAGAACGTGACCGGAACTGAACGTCAGAAGCATGAATTAATTGACATGAAACAGGAACGAAATGGCTCCAAATACCATGCTAGATCCAATAGTTTCGGTTATGCCTGAAGTTCTATTCACATAAGCAATCTAGATGACAATAACACAAGTAGCTGTGATGTGTGTACATATCATCATTCATAAAAAGAGCGTTCATAATCAGTATGTTGAAAATATCAGAGCTCCGCTACATATTTCCGTGAAAGTTAATGTGCATGAAAACTGATTAAATTCTTATAATCATCATTTTACCTTTTCACATCGTTACCCCTGAAAATCGATTCGAAGTTCTGAATAATCGTGTAATATTATCATATTTAATCATTTTTATTCTTATAATTGTTGTTCTGTAAAGTCTGTAATTAGTAATAGCACCCTACTCTATTGTTTTATCGAATATATCTTTTACCAGTCTTTCATAATAGAAAAGATTATGAGTTCAAGTTAAGTTACTATAACAGTAGAGGATAATTGGTTAAATACAATTCCTTCGACTACCAGATCGAAAAGATGTTGGTTTCCAACTGCATGCAAATATAGACCTATAAACAAAACGTAAACATACAAATTTGGCAGAGCACCGAATTATAATTGAAAGCCGTTGTTGCTGTTTTTGTCATCGTCGTCGTTTAACAGAATTTGTATTGCATGCTATTACTGCGTACATTACTGCTACTACAAGTACTTCCACCACCACTCACATCATGCCTGCTTTGTTTGGATACGTCAATGTGTGCAATTGACCGTGTTGTTCCTGCAACCGACAGGTTGCAGCCTGAGGCAACAGGTTTCCATGCCCTTGCGCCCGCAGCTTTCCGATGACAGCTGTAGACCTAGATGCGGCCAAGGCAAGCCGAGAGAAGGTCTTGCCCTGGGTTCCGCCAAGGCGCAGCACAGAAAGCTCAAACCAACTGGTATAATGCACATAAGACCAACCATGCTGGTACGTACTTGAATGCACCGTTTGTTTGTGGAGAATTCGAACCTGCAACCTATGCAACGATTCATATGACAAGGGCTTCTTGTGATATGAGCGGATTATGTTAGTTCTCGTGTTCACTTATCCACAATAAACTCACTTCTTTCCTCTGGTAATCCAACATGCTTTTCGCTAGAGTGCTATAACCACACTTCAAAAGCAACGCAAGCGATCACGTCCCGTCACCGGTTTCATAAGCAGCGTCTAATGTTTCAAGGTGAACTTAGCTGTTACAATCGTTACCCATGTTGAATTACTAAGCTGGCTGAAAGATGCTCCAGTCTATCAATCTAAAATATTCAATGGAGGTTGGTCCCTATGTGATTTATTGGCTTGATTCATCCACTGTGTGTGGTCACTCACTCAAACGCGTGGGAGGGGGAATTGACAAAAGCCCAGCGTTGACTTTCTCCCGAGTGTTTGTGCGACACAGAAATTCGGCACGAAATTGAGACAAAAATGGCATGTGGTACGGATACCTTAAAAGTGTCCCCACGGTTATTGATATCTTAACTTCATATAAGGTCCAATAAAACTAAGTCTTGAACTATTACTACCGTGTCGTAAATTTCAAAAGCACGAATATGTGTGTGCTCTTTCATTATTCCAATTCATTATATCTTGATCAACTCCGCATATCTTCAACCAAAACGAAGTTTATTAAACATTAAACAAGACGACATGTGACATCTGGGAATCATTACGCATGTTACATGGAACTTGTTCTCCCATGAAGTATTGTCTCTAATAACAGTAAAACTTTGCATACCCACAAATATGTACATTAAGCCCTGAGGTAGAAGATATGTGGCACTTAGTCGTTCTGGCCGCCTTTTCGAAAAAAAGTCAAAATAATTACTGAAGGAGACAAATGTTATTATTTCAAATACTCCAACACCACCATGTTTATGCACGAGTAATTTAACAACGTTCCCTTCAACTTTGGTCAGTTGAGGTTGGTCCGGAGCTACGGAAAATTTTCTAATCAGACATTTCCCAAAAAACAGAAACGCTGGTGCGATGGAGACGCTTTGAATTAATTGATTTGGATCATGTGATATAAGATTCAATTAACCTCAGGTTCACTAACTGCCTCGTCCTGACACAATTTTTAATGTACTTATTATATCACTATTCGACACAATCAGACTTACATGTGGAACAATGTGAGACGTGAAAAGCATAATTCAGACTTTAAGATGGTCAAATTAGAAAATCACATATGGGTTTTAGTTGTAACAGAGAGTCAATATTGGTGAATCAACAAAGAGATTAACATTAGTGTGGCCAACTACATAGGATGGTCCATGTCGGTCTCTAATTTCTCCTACGAGACTGTATATGTAACAATTTATCTTTAAATAAGCTTCAATGGGTCCTGCATGTGTTTATACCTATCACGAAACCCGTCACCAGTAATTCGCTTTTAACCTTTTCCTACAACCACTGCCCAAAGTATCTAGATGCACATGGTCATTTTGCTCAAAGTTTTAACTCTCTTGTCAATAGAATATATTTTGAGTAATGATGTTTACAGGGAGCTTCACGTAGCTGGAGCTGGCCAAGGAAAGCTGTTGACTCAGTCTTAAATAACCAGGAAAGGATTAACAGCTTCATTTTAAAAGAGGGAAATGGGCGTGAATGGCGCAATAAAATAATTAGGCGAGCACGTAGGACTTTGTGTTCAATGATTCTAACACGCTGGCTTATATTTAGTTTACCCTGCCGTGCTCGTGCTTCCGAGTAAACAATTGCGCGTGTGTCTATTTGCAAACTTTGCCGTAATGTCTTTAAAAACAAATCAAAGAGGCTCTGATTTGTCTTAACCGTAGCTGATGCTAATGCATGTGGATTGAATTGTGCTCATCAAGCCATATAAAGCCATCATCCGGAATTCCATGTACTGTTCACCTAAAACTATAGATCTGCAGAACGGCTATAATGATGGTTTATTATTCGTTGTTTGTTTTAAGTTTTACTAAGTCTAATGTAGCCTGTTTCGTACTCAATGCTGACTTTAACTGAGACGAATATTGATAATACTCCATGGACAGTTGCATCAGATAAATACTGAACATATGTGGACCCGTACACGTAGAACGTACACTGTAGGCGGACGCCCTCATTAATTTTTTTTAAATGTTTTTTTTTTTTTTTTTTTTTCGTATAAAGGGAAAATACTATATTGCAACAGTTAATTCATTCATCGAAAACAGGATACTAATCTAAAATATTAAAGAGTATATTTTGGGTAGAAAATATAGAAGAGACGGTCCCATTCAAATGTATGATTAGTGCACGGAGAAATTTTGTTTACCTTATGTACAAGAACATGCCCGACAAGTTTATTGCTCATCACTCAGAAATATACCGGATATACGCTTCCTTATACATTTCTCTTTGCATGATGAACAAAATACACCCCTTTCAATATTCTAGCAATTGCAAGGACCACTTTAAACTATAAATCTATCCTCTCTATTTCCGCATAGCACAGCTAATACAGTGGTCCCTGTCTTTAGAGGCCACCCCAAAGGCAGGCCCAAAAGTGGCCTCACAAGACAGGTGGCCTATCATCAGATGTACAATAACATGGAAAAGATAGCAGCAAGGGTCTGCCAAAAGTGGCCTTTCAAGCCAGGTGACCTCTAATTGGAGTGATCTCTCAAGCAAGGGACCACTGCATGTATATACAAACTTATCCAGAATCCGTTATTTCCCTAATTTTGATAAAATTGACAGGGGTTTAATAATGTTTTAAAAGTAATTGTGCTGTTATTCCATGAAAAAAATAGTTCTGTCTGAAGTATCCACTTCTATTTAAACTACAGAACTTTTTGCGAAGAAAATGCTTCATTGGCGACTTTACCGCTGGTAAGTTACTAAGACTTAGTGCATTGTATTTTTATGTGTACTGCAAACTTCCACAATTTTGTCCCAAAAAAACAACAACCGGTTGGAATACATGAATAACGAACTTGCAAAAATTACAGTAACTTACCAGTAAACACTGTTAACACATTAACAGTCCTGTTTCACAACTATACCTGTTTGTTTCCTGCTTACCTGTTTTCAAACCATGTTTCGTGCATTCATAATGCGTGCAGCAAAGAAACAAACTTTCTAAACAGTTTTGCAAGTGATGTGTATAAAGTCGTATGGGACTAAAGCTTTCGTCTTTGGGCCCATAGCGCATTAGTGAACCTCCGTAAGAGAATACTATATCCGATCTGCCCACTCCGTGTCCTGCACGTTTGATGCAAAATTTGACGCTGATGTGCCTTGCGTGCGTGGATGAACAAGCAAAATGAATTCATATCAGGTTTATTGGTCTATTGAGAAAAATACTGCCCACAAGGTGTTGCATTTCATCTAGACTATGACGGACACATGAAGGCCATTGTCAGACAATGTGCACGTCGCTGTCAAGACGCATCCGCCAGTCGAGGTCTTGTGATGCACATAAGGTCAGGCGGTCAGGATTAAACTCCAATGACGATGCCACAATGAATAAGTGAACCACATTATATGCATACATGTATATGTATCCTCTATCCCATCCATCAGCGAAACATTCATCACGGTGGTCGATGGATCACAAACGGAGGTCGTTCTTGCCGCCTCCTGTATGCACGCTATCGCCAGATAATATACAGAAGACTGGGGTTGAGAAACAGTGGACCCAAGGCACTAATGTTGCAAGTTGCTCAAACCTAATAATTTACCGCCTTATCTCAAAACAGTTTCATGACCTCATTTTGTCCATATGCTCTGCACGTATGCTGCTGTGAAAATCATGTATGTTTTTCGATATGATACGAAACGATATGAAATGGACACGAAATATCGTAGAACTCGCATGCCACTTGCAAACCGTCTTGAATTTCACTTTGAAAGTCTTGTTATTTGTTTATTATGAGCTGCGTTAGTTGCACGTAATGTGATCGCAAGATGACATTTGCGGATACCTGGATGAGAACCTGTAGCAAAGCTGACCGGAGTTGTCCATTTTTCCACAATACCCCGCTAAAACGATTAATCACAAATTGCTTTTTCGAAAGTGACACATTCACAAGTGACGGCAGAGGTATATGGCTTGCAAATGGGTTATATAATGGGATCTCAGAAGAATCACCGCAGAGCAACTGAACACACCATTAACTGGTCATTCTGTGGAATCACCATTTTCCTATCAAAATAACGATATCCTGACTTTGTTCCGGGAATGTTTCATGTCACAAGATCTTGTATACAGAACAAAATTAGATGTATCTTCTCAAAAGAATTGAATTGTAAATCACAATATTTGGCATATAATTGTTATTCAGCTCAGTCAGTTAACTTTGGATAGATTCGTATTTTTATGTGTTAGCGTTCTGTTAAGAATAAACAAATGGTTGAAAGGTTAATAAAAAACTAAGAGAGCACATTGTTTTGCGAGTCATACATATTTATAACTTACATTTGAAACCCGTTTGGGAAAAACACCGTTATATTTACTTTACATTTTCATAGTGACATGAAGACTTGTTTCTCACGATTAAAGTGGATTTTTTTAATCTGGTTGCTATGCTAGAGGGACTGTTTTTTCTCGAAGAGTTTATTGCAAGATCAGCTAAAGAATAACATTGATTTAAAGGAAGGATTCCACATGTATACAATCTATAGTTCTTATTCTGGGTTTTAAATGGGCCTCATAAGCATGACTGCAGCATTTTCAAATAAATGCCATTCAAAACTTTATTGCTATACAACTATCCTTTGCTTCGAAAAACGCTAGGCGTTGCAGTCGTGGTCGTCATGAAATCTTCTGATGATATTACAATTGTGCGTCTGGCATTCATAATTGCAGGTTACTTGACATCATCATCATGAGCTGTGACGAATCCGTATTTACATCCTAAAAATGCAGAGTATTCATCAAACTGAGTCATTTTGATAAAGTTTTGCAGCTAATCAAGCTATGATTCAATGCTGTGAACAAGCAACTTAGTCTTTATTATTAGCAAGAGTTCGAGATGACCCCAGTTGCAATTTGTGTGTGTGTGGGGGGGGGGGTAAGATAAAACAAATACAATAGAAATGAAATAATCGATTAGTCGTGGTTTAAAACGATAAACTTACACTCTGATATTTATTCACCCTTCATATGACAAAAAATACTTAACCACTTCAAATTCTGAAACTGTGACCATGACAAGCAGAACCGTGTTCGCCGAACACGTATCATTTGCTGTTTTACCCACTTAGAGTCTTATTCCTTTCTTTATGCTACTTACAAAACGACAGCTTTATCCACTATAATATATATATGCAAGATGGTCATATATAGAACATTTTGCATAAGTGTTACACATGGTCCATTATAGCTTGTAATGCCACTTTTCAACAAGCTATTTGGGGGTGGACCCCTGACCTTATTTCTTTGTGAAGTTCAAGTTACAACGTCGTCATGGTGTTGAAGATAAGCTAATATCTCGTGATGTAGTTTTATTAGCCTGTGTTTCAATTGCGAGAAACGAGGTTGCCATCAGAGAACACACGAAGAGCATTTTAGACCAATTTGAATTTTCAGTTGACATATTTCGACTTTTTGAAAGGAAGCGACAAAAGCCTTTCGTATTTTTTTAATTTTCCTTTGGTCCTATAAATACTTTTTGAAGAAATGAAAACAAGCCTCGTCCGTATTCAATGCAAACAGTGCAACTAATGTGACAATAATAACAGAAAATATTGGGAAAACAATGGTGATCTTTTCATAATCATTGTTCTTATCGGATCATCAGTGCTCTTCATGAAAACACGTGTCCAAAATACTCATCTATAAACTTCATTTTGTTTCTCCATTTAAACAGGATTTGGCTGTAAAGTATCATTGTCGTTGAAGGTGTCGCAGTTGCGTAAGTCTTTTTGTCGGTAGCCTTTTGTTTTAAGTCCAGGGCACATATTGCCGACATGCAACTTTTCACCCATCAGAAATTACCAGATAAACACGCCAATGACGCGCCATCCACATCGGAGTCCTACCTAATTGTAAACATCATCTTGTCACGAAGTTGAATATCTCTTTAATTAACATCCCTATGCACTATTTACTTCTCTCTCTCTCTCTCTCTCTCTCTCTCTCTCTCTCTCTCTCTCTCTCTCTCTCTCTCTCTCTTTCTCTCTCTCTATCTCTCTCTCTCTCTCTCTCTCTCTCTCTCTCTCTCTATATATATATATATATATATATATATTTATATATATACGGCTCATATACGTGAGCAAATTTGCACCCACACTACTCCAAAGAAAACCGTTGGCTCATTTCTCAAAACACTTCAAACACACGCGAGACGTTCATAAGTAAAAATGTGTAACTATTCAATTCAAAAACAGCAACCTGAGATATTCCATTGTAGGCAATAATGGTTTAAAGGTCAAAACTGGAGGTCTGTCTCCAAGCTTTCGGCGTCTTTAGATCTACAGGCGAGAGAGTTGTCGTGTACTCTATATCTCATTGCCAAAAGAATGTAACTCAATTTGGGAGAGAAGTGTCACATGCCGAGAGTCTGGACATTTATTATAAGCCATATAATTGTGTTAATACGCGGCTGCCATATGTTTCAGCAACTGTGTAATCCATAAGTTTCCTTTCGGGTATCTGGACATAGAGTTTACCTGCAAGGGATAGCTGACCTCCGTTGTTTTTTAGGTGGGCTTGCTTGCAGGCAGCTGCATTAAGTGACAGAATCAACATTTCTACTGTAAACAGATTTTTTCGCCGAAGATTGGTGTCTAAAGTGCTATCATCAAAAAGAATATCGTCCACTGGTACCCTTTGAAGCTGGCTATTTCTGGTAACAAGATGCTTACTATGTCTAGTCGCATTGCTTATTTATTACTTTCGTGTGAATCGAAAATGGATCACAAAAGACGCATGGCCATGTCTTTATCTATGTGCTTTCTGATGCTCATACAATATCCGAATCGGTTGAATGGGTTTCGTTTGCCATAGATAAAATTGGCTTTGGCCTGTGTCTTTTGTGAGTTAATTGTGTCCATGCAACAACAAATTTCGGGCAGGCAAGGTTCATCGATATAAGATAAAAACTTTTCAACTTAACTCCTCTAAAATTTAAAGATGTGATTATTTCGTTCGGAAAAAAAACCTTCACTTTGAACTGGTGTCATTGTAAATTTATTTGTTTTTCAAATATTGTATTAAATCCTCTGTAATTTTTTTTTTTTTTCAGAAATATTCAAAAGGCAAAAAAAACTTACACCGTTTACATTGCGCTGTTGGTCAAGCTAAGTTCTCAAATATAATGTGCACATTTCCGGTACATAAATCATCTTTGATGTTGGTAGACCAGACCGGCTACTCAGTCCCATAACACTATAAACGAGTTTGGTTTTTTTTGTTTTGTTTTTTTTCTTCGTGCATCTCGTTGCCTATTCATTCCATTCGTGCTTTCACTGACAAAATCTATTTGTCGTGATGAAAACGTGCTTCTGCAGATTATATCAATGTTGATTTATTCCCATACATGCTAGGCAACTGCCACATTTTTACAAGGATTCCTAGTCAAAACAGCGCATTGCTTCCCCGAAGCAAGTCAGAATAAAAGAAACATTACATGGCTATCGATGACGTCTTTGCATTTACGGTGGATAATTGATATCCAGATGTATTCAATATTTTGGGCCTAAATCAGCTGGTCTCATTTGCGAAGTGTATTTCTTTTCTGCTGTGCTAAATTCCTCTTTATTTTAGCCCAGATTAGGGATCTAGCCATTTCGTCAGCAAAGTCACATCGACAATGCATCAAGTGTCAGCTCTTTTTCCATAAACATTGGGTCAACAAAACAGTCTTTGTAGACCTGACTGAAAATAGATTGCTGGGCCAGGTTGTTGTAGTCTTATGTAAAAAACAAATATATAGCTTGATTCATGTATTTTTACGGCAGCTCACGTAACTCCCAAATGGCCAAAAATCAAAGCAGCGCATGATCTTATTTCTTACGTGACGTTCACTTGCAGACACTTTACTGTTGTAAACCGTAAAAATCACTTTTCTTATTCATTATTGCTGTCTATTTATGTACTTGTACAAGCAAAATTCATCCAAGCCCGAAATGAAAGTAAAAGCGAGCATACGCAGTAAAACAGACACCAGACGCATTTTACTTCGGCTTAAGTGGCAACAATAGCCCTTACAACCAGATCGCATCGCGCTGTCTAATATATCTTTCACCCTCCAAGACCTTGTCAATTCTCCTTTAAGAAGTGAAAGCAAGCATACATGCCGGCATATTTCACAGATATTTGGTTTATCAATTGACGTTTGGGGTACTTTTGCGTTGAAATTTGACCTGTGAACAACAAAGCAGAGGTCGGATTTGCTGACACTATCATTTGTGGATATACCCTGTAACATTCTAAAAAGCATATTTGGAAGCTTAAAATTGATCAAAGCATTTATCATATTTGGCCTTAACATCGTCGTCCGATTGAGAAAATTGATGCGTTGAAGGTTCTTTATGAATGATCCAGCATATCAGGTTCTAACATCACTCCGGTAGCCCTGCAGTTTTTTATGAGTAACTGTACGAGTTGCTATCAACGTCAGAATACTGAATAAAGTTCCATACAACGTTCATATGATGTTGCTTCATTTTCGGTATTATTTCACTACATTGGTTTTTTTTTCGTGTGTGTGTGTGTGTGTGTGCGTGTGTGTGTGTTTTGTTTTTGTTTTTGTTTTTGTTTTTTGGTTTTGTTTGTTTGTTTTTTTTTTTGTTTGTTTTTTTTTTCATCTCTCTTATTACCAATTTAAAGAACATACTTCAGACTGGAAAAACTTTTACTTCATTTGATTACACCAGTTATTAAGTATTATTGTACTCACTACGGCGCCAATTGTACTAAGAGTAAGAAATCTAAGTAGCTTATCTGAGAAAATCACCACAAAGTAGAGTAAATGAATTACTAAGTTCATCAAAAACCAGCTTAAACAGAAAAAATGGACTTTTTATAAATGACACAAAGGAGTTAATAGTTTTTGTTTTTTAATTTGCAAAACTAAGTTGGATGTTGACAATGCGTTAAAACATTGCTTCTTCAAAATCAATTTCTCAAATGTCAAAGAACTTTCACTGCGTTCAAAATAATAATAATTAAAAAAATGAACAGACTTTATTTCCTTAACGCAGCAGTTGGTAGTTGTATATTTGGCACTTAACCACAAAAATATAATTCAGCTAATTATTTTATCATTTAATGGACTTCATACTAAAAACATTTCACAGAAAAAAGTGCTTTATATTTATGCGCTTGGGCTAGGTTTCCTCCGTTGCTGTCGACTTCCTGAGTTCAGTGTTTTCCCATCGGATACAAAAGCCACATAAAAGATTTCACTGTGCCAAGTTGAGCTGGTGCAATTTATTCCCGTGTCATTAACATTACTCCAGTTCTGCCCTATAAATAATCAACGAACTTTTTCCACGACAAGTGCAGCAGTGATGGTAGCACTTTTAATCCTTCAATTTGTCAAGTGCAGCCATCAAAGGCTATGATTTACACCTGCTACTGCAATGTTCCAGGAATTCCAGGCAAAAGTAGACCCAAGGCCACAATCAGAATGCCCCACTGTGCCAAAGTCATCGCGATCGGAATTTTGGTATGTACAGACAAACAGGAAAACAGCTTAAGTCATTCTTCGCGCCAGCTTATATTTTCTTCTATGTAACCACATCCATACGATGCACGTGACTCAATGCAAATTATTTGCCATTCTTTCATAGTTATGCAGCAAATGTGCGATAATCATCCATCAGCCAAAGTCACAGTGTACAAAACATAAATAGTGTACGGATGGCCCAAATGTCATTTGCTTTAATAATTGCCCAAACCATTCGAAAATTGAAAATTCTTTCAAGGAGATGTGTAACATGTTCTTTGCGTGCTTAAAATTTTAAAGAACTCTCTCGTTAGTTTAAAATACTTTCAAAACTGTACCAAGATTGTCATGGCATGCGTGGCCATGGGAGCTAGGTGTGCTGCAGATGGCAATCATCTGCAAGGTTTTGTTGCCCAGTGTCGAAGCCAAATACCATTGGCTTTGCTACACAGTTGTGAAACTTATACTAAAGAAATACATTAAAAAAGGAAAATGTCTCACCTCCACATAGTTATAATAGCATCATCACCTGTGCTAGCCAGGTGTTCTTTCCCATTATTTATTTTTCCCCAGACTCCATATTTTTTCTGTAATATTAACATGATAAAAAAATGGGCATTTCAAACTTACCAACCTTTTCACCAAGTCCACAGGGAATTACTATACGACTTGGGCTCATAGGTGCGTGCAGATACATAATAACGTAATGTTCAGCTCTGTTATACTGTTTTAATTGTTCTTCTACATGATAAATGACTGAGCTGTCCAAGACATGGTCATAAATACATACAAACACACGACTGATCTATGCCTTATATTGTAATTCTGATCAGCACACTATTCAATAAGGCATGGTGATTTAAAGCTAAATTTGAATGAAGCGTAAAGCCGTTGGCAGTACAAATAAAATGTTATATCTAAATCTACAAAGGGGAACTTGGAAAACTGAAAATATAGTTCTGATGCTTTTATATAATATTGTATTTCTGAAGACAACAACATATAGCACGGTTACAAAACAAGGCCTCCAGCCAAAATTATTTAGCATTTTCGTAAATAAGAGAAGCATTCTGTTCCTTACGGAGGAGAAAGGGTTCGTCATGAACAGCCCGCAAATTTGATTGTTAAGCGAAACGTGACAACGTTTATTACAATTGACACAATGGGATTAAAATGTCTCTACTAAAAAGAAAATGAAGCACAAGTAGAAGATATTGCGTCATTTATAAAGGTACGTAAAGATTCCCGCGCAGTTTTGTCAGCTGTGGCAGCAATTAAAAAAAAAGACTTTGCAAATGTTTAAATTGTTTGTATCTTCACTCCGTGGCCAAAGCAGGGCAAATATTGTTTCATTTTATGCATGGTCGATGTGTGCAGACTTTGCGCATAACGATTGACGGAAGAGACTAGCCTAAACGACAAAGATCGAGCAGCTATAGCGTTTCAGAGATTTGATTCTAAACTCATACTAAAGTGATGTAACATTTATCTTCAAAATCGGAAGAAAAATGTGTTGGCAAAATACGACAAATCATCTTGTGGAAATTAAAGTTCCTTTCCGAAATAACACCACGAACAGGTCTTATCTGCTGTAGAACACATTGTCACTGCGGCAAAATCAATGAAAAATATTGAATATCATAGAATTTGTAGACAGTCTATCGACTGTCTACATAGATATACATTGAAGGCGCTAATTGACCATTTTAGGAGTCAACAACTTTCTTTGGTACAATATGAGCGCAATGCACCCAAGGTTCGCATAGGAAAGCTGTTGACTATTACCTCATCATAGCCTTGATGAAAGAAAAAGCAGGCGGCATTTATGACACTGGCCCATTCAGATCGACTTCAGACCTCTGAAGGTTAAGATATAGATATACCTATGGGCCGATTTGCAAAGGCCAATTAGTTACAGTGATCGATCTACATCCACAAAGGCATGTTCAAAAATATACTCCCTGGCCTGGTAAAGTATGTTATTATCGACAATCACGGACGGGAAGATTATATTATACATGTGCACTGATTCATCGGTCATGGACATTCCCCCGTCATTTTGTTTAGGTTATTTTTCGATTCAGAATCTCATCACGAGTGATCATAAAGAGAGATATTAGAACAAGTAATCACCCTTTGCTACGGCGGTGCGCTTTGCAGGATATATTGACAATGTTCGACTTCAAAGGACACGTTATAAACCATACGCATATACGCGCTCATCTGACCAAAAATACTCTCTCTCTCTCTCTCTCTCTCTCTCTCTCTCTCTCTCTCTCTCTCTCTCTCTCTCTCTCTCTCTCTCTCTCTCTCTCTCTCTCTCTCTCTCTCTCTCTCTCTCTCTCTCTCTCTCTCTCTCTCTCTCTCTCTCTCTCTCTCTCTCTCTCTCTCTCTCTCTCTCTCTCTCTCTCTCTCTCTCTGGGGAGTTTACAGAGCAACTTAAACTGATTCATAAATTTTGAATAATATATCTTGGCCTGTTCCACCGTTTGTGGTCAAAGAATATATTTCAGGTATTTTGGCAGGACGATAGGAACGCAATACGTAAACACACAATTCTTTCCTCTAAGTAGCTGACATACAGACGTACTCATTTCGATTAATACGTTATAATCCACCATGAGTTTACGATATAATACAAGGGCAAAAATGTTGCATCGTAACTCTTCATATAATTTTACTGGGACCTAATATATGACGTTGCGTCTATTTGGAAGACCTGTTTGCATGAAAGTGTAAGCAAACTTCGTAAAATTTGGCTTTTTATTGATATTACAAGTATGCACTTATGTAGAAAATAAACGTCTTGCAAAACCAATCTTTTCGTATCCGTACAATAAACAATACGTGGCAATAGAGGATGTTTGGTGACCTACTTTGGGGTCCCATGCAGGAGAAGAATTTGTAAACAACAAGTTTAGGCCAATGTTTTTAAGCAATCCGATTGACCATTTCACTAAAATAAAACCCAATTGAATTTGCGCCTGGAAGACTACTTTAAATAGTAAAACTGTATGTGTCACGTGGTTACCATGGCAGTCCATCCATAAATATCTGTAAGTGGAAGATGCGTACGAATATGCACATGTGTGTGAAGTCATACGTCCAATAAAAATTCCAACCAATGTTCAACACTCTTTGCTTAGGATTTATTTTGTGCGATCAAAGTGCACTGAAAGGTATGTGAGGAATATTGCATGGCCTCTATACGCGATAGCGTCGGTGACACTCGTTGGTACATTTACTTGATTTTTTTTCCGGTTTTTTCTCTGTCTAGCCTTGCGAAAACCGAACAATGCCCCAACTCGTGTCACTGTCATTATCCCGAATTTGCCGTGCAAGAATCTGTTAATCACACAGGTGTCTCGACCTACAAGGGAAAGAACTAGGGATAACTGTGACCAGTCAACAGCTACGCCACGCTCGACTGTGAACCACAATAAGTGCACACATGTGTAAAAGTCAATTTCTGTGCAAGCATTAATGTATACTTTTTTAACAAAATCAATGCAACTTGTTGGGATTGTTTATGTGATATAGTCAAATGGATTTATGACTTTTAATTGCTTTGTTGCTCGAGTGCCTTTGTGGTTGTTCACCAGGTTCACTTTATAATCATAGGTGCCTGTGTCCATGCCGTAACAACGTTAAAGTATCTCATTGAGTTTTGTGTTTCAGAATTTTAAAATATTCAGACAACCCTGGAACTTCAAACTTTCAGCTACGTTCTAGGGCTGCCTGAACAAATTTTATTCTGGCCCAAAACTCATAAAAACCCAATTCAAAGCTTATTTTATAATGTTAGGCATGCTCATAACTTCATTTTGGCTGACAGAAGTAATAAAATCCTCCAATTCTACCTAAACGTTTAATGTTGCCTGCTTTAGAACATCGATGATCTAATGACGTCAGCCGACCTGTTTCTGCTTGTAAGTATGCTCCAGCCTTTATCATGTGTGGTTCCACATTCGCGTAACACGAAGTACAATGTATAATGTAATAAGACCGTCACGTGACCTAATCCATGGAAGCTTATTGGCTACTGCACAACAATCATTTTGAACTTTGTGGTTAACCACAAAGACCATGAAGAAGAACGCTACAAAAAGTAATTTACGAGTTGCCCACGTCCTGCTGGTGATGGGTAACAGAGTCAGAAAAGAAATAACTTTCTATTTGAAGTGCTTGACGAATAGAAGTTTCCGAAATTAAAGCATGTTAAAGTTTTCTAGCCAGAAGAAAGATATAATTTTGGCTGTTTTCATTACAAATGGTTCACTGTCTTTTTTTTTAGAAAGATGGAGAATTCAAACAAAATGAATGTTTGAAAGGGTCAACATGGAAATAAGCTGCAAGACATTCTGGTACAAGTCTTAGTTATTTTGCCTCGCTACATGTAATTTTGAAACTCAATAAAATGAATCAATCGAAGACATGACTGCATTTGGAACAGCAAGTCAATTACTTTCACACAGAAATATTTGATGTAAAATGTAAATTTGTCTGGGACCAGCTACGGGGATTCGCATTGAATTAAACCTTTAAATCTTAGTTTTATGATTTTGTGAGAGTGATTTGACACATGGCCCCTGTTGTTATTCGGTCCTACTTTGAATAAATACTCTTTGCACTCTCTTTCCATCAGAGAGAGTAAGCCAAGTCGCTATATCAGCCCAGCTCAGCCCAGCTCAGCCCAGCCCAGCCATACACTGGTTAAGGTCAGAGGTCATCCAACACAGGCAGTGTCATTCAACATGGGAAGTGTTCTTTCCTTATTCAACTTTTTAAGTTACCTTGGCAACCATAATCATTCCCATTTTTATCAATTTCTTGGCCTAGTTTCATGAATCTGTTAAAACACCATACATGCTGGCAAACAATAGCAGACTTGATGATGTCATCCGCAAGTATTCTTTTCAAGGCTTCATGTTTCCCTTCAGAACATCTTTATATCAAGTGGGAAGATGTTGTACTGAATGTCTTGTGGCCTAATTAAAGGAATGCACCTTATTGAGCATGCTCAGCTGAGGTTTCTTTTCAGATTATTATGATTTTTACAGACCAATCTCCGTGGTTTCTACACGATTTGAAGTAAAGGGTCGTCTGCTTTGGGGGCAGGTGAAGCGAGCTCCAGTGCACAATGCCACCTGAGAGTTCAAATTATTACCTTTAATGCCTGTTTAGTCACGCTAACCCTGGTATTATATTTGTATCTTTTCGTCAAGAACTACTTCTTAGTACTCTCTGGTAGTCGTTACCCTCTTCTGCAGTCCGATCTCTTCACACTCCGTAAGCTAACCTGTCACTGTCTCACCTATTTATATATGGAAGTAATATTGTCCACATTGCACACGCTCTTCTGTAGAATTTTGACACAGGCTGCATTAAACCAAATATATTAAAGGGTCTTCGGTAACTGCTCAGAACACGTTTTGGAGCCTGTACCCGCACATGTATCTCTGGGTAGCAACTTCTTATAATATTCAGCAACGACAAACAACATAAGAATGATAAACTATGGACGTACCAAATGATGGATTAGCTAAATACGTGAAGCTTTGCTTATAATGCGGAGCTTCAATATGAACAAAGAATACCTGTCAAATCAAACACAGTTACCAAATTTGTATAGTACAAGTTCAGATCAGAATAATTTGACTTACCACTGAACCAGTATGAACCTTTTCTAGCTGGATAGATTACCTAACTTTAACCACCTGCCAGTGAATAACTGAAGTAGAAACAAAGTGGCGCATTATATTGAGTCCCAGTGCTTATAAAATAAGCTGGACCACTGTACAAACCGAGGAAAACCGTAACAAGTACTCCAACAATGAGCATCCAGCCATAGATACATAAAACAAACCCCATGATGACACCTACTCCTCACTATGAAATTCTCCAAACAATAAAGCTGTATTTCGCTGCCAACCCTGAGTTAATGTTTCAACATATTGAGTGAAGTTTGTGACATTTGAGTGCATACTGTCAAATTTGAGTAATTCTTGGACATTGAGTAAATATGTACTTAGGCATGCCAGAAAAGAAGAAAAATTATTAGCATTAAAGTCAAGAACATGTTATCAAAATTCAAATTTTCTGAACTAGATTCTAAGTACAATTAAGCAAATTTGTAACTGTTGTCGGCCGATGCTTGCAACCGATAGCCCCTGAGGGTTAACATGACAGAAAACATACTAGCCTAAAATGTCTAAAGGCGAGTATTAAAACAGAATGATTCGAAAAGATAAAATCAAGCTGCAAAACAGGCAAGTCTAAGACCTCAAATTATCAAGGCCAAACTTTCTAACAATCGTTGGATATCAACAGCAAAATTTGTAGAAATATTTGATCAAAAGTGCATTTTGAATCCTCTTGACTCTAGTTTATTGCAAGTAAATTGGGTCCTAGATGCAAAGCCCTGAAATTTAGAACAAATACGACCAAATCTTAAAAGTTGTGACAAAAATACAATATATGCAATAGTTTCCGAAATAGTACTATCACGGAAAGGATAGTTAACTACTTCAAAGATAAACCCATCAATTTTGTGATACACTTTAATGCAGAACCTGTCATTAGTGACCCGCATATCCAATATGCAAGTCCAGAAACACATCTCTGAAATCATCTGAATTGACATCTTTCAAAGCATATCTATGAGGGAAATTTCTTTAAAAATATCATTAATTTTTTCCTGTGTGGGTGAATAATATTAGAATCTAAGACTTCTGCTTTGTTTCAGGGTTTTTTTCTTAAATATGTCAGTGAAAAGTCACCGAGCACTATTCCACTGCTCTGGTGTGAAAGAATACTTTCATTTTTCCCTTTGGTAACTACGTTGCTGGGATAGAATAGCTGCACGTGTTTCGGGATATGTTTATTTTCAGTGGAAGGGCCGAATGACTCGGTATCTTGATCAGGTTATCAAGCTTAGTAACGGAGCATCTTTGAAGTGATTCAAAGACATATTGAAAAGCGCTAATACAATGGAATAATTGACGCATACGGCGGACTAATTTAGCATATGACTTAAAGGTACGCTATCAAATTAAGGTGCGAGCTTTTACAAATTGTTCAATTTCCCGACACCAAACTGTTCGTGTGTACCGTTAGATCATAGAAGCTCAAACAAACGCTGTCAATAATTTTTGGAAATAACTCTATGGTGAGAACATGCCTAGATGGGTGGTTGGAGGGAAAAAGCAAAAGTACTTTACAGACGCCTACTGAGGGAACGATACCGGTAGCATATAACCTACAGAGCGGGTAGTCCGTCATATTACCTTGGCCGTTTATCGAGAACAGCAATATGTAATTTGAGGAAAAGGGTTTCTGAGAATAGATATGTTCATAGATCGTAATCGTATTCAAATCTGCTCTTTAATATCCAAGTCGACGCAATATGAAGCTCATAAAGTACGCCACTTCAAGTTAAGGCACTTTGATCAGGCATGAAGAGCAAGATGTAAGTGTATAAAACAAACATATCAATTTAGGAAATAGAACTGACCGATGATGAGTACTTTGATGAGTTAAATTACACGAAGGATCGACGTAAAAGCATCTAATTTGACAAGACATGGCACACTCAGTTCAAAATTGACCAAAGTGATTGTACGACACCGAGAAGAAGACAGTGATACAGCAACTGGTGTTTTTGTGTATCAACTCAGTTTTAAATCTTCTTGTCTGCAACTGCGATATCTTGGGAAACAGCCATCTGGAGTAAGCGAGATATGAACTCAGTCGATATGGACTTTACGACAGATTCTCCACCACGCATAGTACTTATACAAAGATTAAACACAGCAACATTTCCAACAGGATCCTTGCGGTTTGATTTATACCACTGGTCTTCTTACACAGAAATACTTGATTTGGAAATCTTCCGTTGTATTTTCGTAGGGAGACAGCTCTATATTCATGATATTTACATAGAAGCCATCACAAAGTTACATACTAGGAGTATGGCATATAGATAGTGGACCAAACTGGTGCAGCACCAATCTGTACTGCCATAACATATATAGAATGGGGATTTGGTCGAGTGGATATGTGCGTTTCCCATTACAACTAGGCGACTGGTGCCAAAGGTTGCAGGTTCGAGGCCCGCTCGTTTCGAACATAAAATATATATTTTCGGCATTTCCTTAATGCTGGTGGATTTAAGTCCCCGATTCTGGAAATAAATGCCTACTCAGTACTTATACTACATAACCGTGTTGCTATGGCACTCGCACATGACTACCTCAATTGAACCATTCTTTTTAGAATGGGGATTTGGTCAAGTGGATATGTGCGTTTCCCATTTCAGCTAGGCGACTGGTGCCAAAGGTTGCAGCTTCGAGTCCCGCTCGATCCGAACATAAAATATAGATAGTGGATCTAACTGGTGCAGCACCAATCTCAACTGCCATACTATGAATATGAGATACCACGTGTTATCGGGATATGTTGTAGAAAGACTGCATTATAAATTACGACCGCGTGACGGGAAGGATTTATAATGCAGGGTTTTAGAATAAATCCCAATAACAAGTGGTATTTCCTATTTAAACCATGCTTCGTTTTCTTGATACAATTTTATAGTTGGAGACCCTTTTTACCTCCCTTAATCCAAGAAACAGTATAGAACTAATTTCTGACCTACCTGTGCACCCACGTGCCAGGTCTTCCTTGGCACGCGCAACTGTGCACGGTAAGAGATACAAAACGTGCCCCAACGACCACGTCACACTGGCTGGTGTAATGGTAGGAAACAGTCGCTTTAACCTGTGGAAATGATCAGTGCGGGTTCGAATCCTGCTGAACTTGCTGATATGTTAATTTCTTTTCGGTACTAAAACAGAGGGAACACCAGTTCTCCATGGCGAAATTCGAAGTTCAGCATTCTGATCAGCGAAAGTAGCTCTCATACAAGAGACATCCACAGTGATTTAAGAAATCCCTGGCAGTGACAAAAGAGGGATGGTACTGGATCTGACTGCCTGGAGCGGTGTCGCTCGTGCGCTTTGGCTTTGTTTGGGACATGCGGTCTGTTGACGTGCGCTTGTGATCACACAGTGTGTGAGTCACGCCCACACTGTATAACACCCATCTTGTGCTGTGTACTATTGAAAATATAATGGCACCATCTTCTTATTTGTGATGTGCACTATTAATGACATGTACCCTGTAAAGTATGTTTTCACTGTATGACACCCAAACTTGACTGTGTACTTTTACTATTGTATATATATATATATAAATATATATATATATATATATATATATATATATATATATATATATATATATATATATCTGTACGAAATAAATCATATTTAATAATAGCAATATGGCAGAAATATGAAAATATGATGCCCTGGTATTTGCTGTGAGTGGGGGAAGGAAATGTTCCAAAATGTAGGTGAGAAGCCTTGAAAAGTAAGAATACAGAGCGGTCTGCAATGATTTTGTCGAAAAATTCTCTTTGTCTGATTTGTAACTCTACCCTCAGTCGGCGTATAGTCTGACGGACCCCTAATACTGATTCAAGATTTAAGGCGAATGTTGTTGTGTGTTGTAAAACCTTCCGAAATGTAGAAGGGAAGCCTTGAAATGTGAGAAGATAGAGCAGTGTGCAAGTAATTTTGTTGAAAAATTCTGTTCGTCTGATTTGTATTCCTACCCTCAGTCGGCGTATAATCTGATCGATCCCTAATATCGATTCAAGATTTAAGGCGAATGTTTTATATTCAAATTCTTCATTCAAATTTTATCATGCCTAGTTCAAAATCAGTTCTTCTTGCATTACCTGACAAAATATGCCTTGTGCAAGGCAATGTAAAAAGAGAGTGGCCAAGACCTTTACCACAGTATAGCATTTGGACAGCTCCACACAATTTATGCTATTCGTCTACAACTGTGAACCCATAAGCTTTAAATATTTATTCTACGCTTTATCTATCTTTATATAGGTGCCCCCCCCCCCCACGGGATCACCATTCTCTCTGATGAGTTTTTCGCCGCATGAACGAATCGACTGCATGAGTAGTAAATGAACTGGACACACAAGATGCATTGAAAATAAAACGGTTGGTCATTCGAGAAAGCATAAATCACCCAACCTTGGAGCAAATAATCCCGATAAGACAGTAGTTTGCAAAAAGCGTCTGTAAAAGCCTCCCACTGACCAGATAGTGGGCGGTAGTCTTCACGGGTGGACCCATAACCTGTCCCCTAAATTTGACCAGTTCGTATCTTTGGAAGAAGTGGTGCACCTGGTCATTGTGAGACCTCACCCATAAGGCATTGGTCGTGTCACATTGGCGAGCTGGTACACTGTAGCTGATGGTAAAGTGGCCATTTTCCCAATAAATCCAATGTTTGCCAAGTGCTTTCGTTCACATGAAGCTGGTGTTTCTCCTCCATTGCCCCGTAGGGTCAGCCAAACAGACAGTCTCAGTGTTAGAGTCTGCCATTAGGCCCCTTTCACCAGATGCTTTTGTTTGCTTGCTAATTGGGAAATAATTCAGTTCTAATGTCCTAATCTTATTATGCAGCATCTCTGGCTCCAATGGAGACTCCGGTGCCTTAAAGATGGACATTCTGAAGCATAAAACTTAAAATCCACTTACGCGACAGAAAGACGACAGTGGTGCAAATAACATTTTATTTGTATTTAAATCATGCATGTGTCGTGTCATGTCTAGAGACGGAGTCCGGCTAGTAATCTCAATAACTGCCTTCAAAAACACTGCTTCGTTTTAGGAAAATTCAATGAAGAGAAGCTGAAGGGAATTATCCACTTCAGGGACAAGTTTGCAGGATTCTTCACAGGAAATGAAGCAACCGTTGCCGTAAAAAACAAGCACATTGGAGGAGTACATCATATAATCTTAGATGTTTGTTCACTTAATCACCACAATGGCACCTATGTCACCCCATCCACCCATCCGCACCCCGTGACAAATCCATCAATGGCCTTTATCTTCACAGCCAAGCAATCCAACGGAATCATCGGTGGAGAACTTGCACCTCATTAATTTACAAACATTTTCAGTTAAATTTAAATATCATGAGACGCCATAGTCCGTAGCGACTCTATAATATTAATTCCATCGGGAGAATAAGGGAATTTCTATTGTACAATATAACGTACTCATAACGCCACAATTTACTGTAATGATTTATCTTTAAATACTAAGAAACAGCCTAAGTAATATGCTTATAAACTTTATCACAACAAAAACATGTTAGGGATTGCCATAAAGTAATGTTGAGAAAAGTAGAAAAAGTAGAATTAAGACATCGAATTATTTGTCTGCCTTTATTTATTAATTAGCAGTCACTACTATGTGACTTTTTCAGCGCTAATCACAACGAAAGCCGTGTTCATCGAAAAAAAAGAACTTTCCTGGTGCTAACTGTGACTAAAATGGATCTACTTAAAAAACGAACTGCTGAGAATTAGAATAAGGGTCCTAAATTCATGTTCCTTGTAGAAAAAAACGGGTTTTTTTCAAGTACTGGCATGCCTGTATTTGTGAAGAATCCGGTCATCAGCTTTCCTAAATGTGGCACTGAGAAAGCTAAGTGCGAAAATGATTCCAGTTTCAAGTATATAACTAAACAGCTTTCATTCATTTGCCAGCATGCTCACATTTCCAGAGAACACTTATGGTGTTGGTCAACGGCGTAAGGAGTCGGAGGGCGAATGGACTGTTGGCCCCTCGGCAGTTTAAACACGCCACGGATGGCCTTTTTTATAGTTGGTCTTTCTTATTTTAAGTAATCGTGGTTGTGTAAATTTACCCTTGTCTTAAATGACACGTGTACATGGTCTAAAACAAAGCCATGCCACGCGTTGTTAGGTAATCAGAATGTCATGTGAATTTAGATGGGGTAATGCAATATTGATATCATGAGTATCAATATCAGTAGTTTCGTATCATTGGCCTCCGTCAATGCTTTTACAATGCTGCACAATATTTGCATTTGATTCTCCTGTGTACGAAAGTTCTGGAAGACAATGTTATTACACCGAAGCTATTGATTGATCATGCTTGATCATAAACACATATTTGACACGGTAGGTGGATATATTGGGTATGATCATTCGTGTTCTAAACCAGCTCATTGACACGACTAGATATACTGTTGTAATAAATTGAAATCATATACACGTTCTACATAATCACGTACTATTCACAACAGCTATATTCAACCAATTTCAGCCAGATTGAAAATAAAATGTTCTGCTTACATGTTCAAAAATGCCCTGTCAGATGAATTTGGTGATATGGACACTTATACAGGTCTTCGTGGCATTCAGATGTGATTTCCAATCTTCTTCGGTAAGCATGGAAATGCATTACTATCGTGCCTTTGAAGCTATACTTCATTGAGGCTGGCTTTTTGGGACATGGTGGGCTTTTTTTTGTTGTTGTTTTTTTTTTTTTTTTGTTTTTTTTTTTTATGTTTTGTTGTATATATATATATATATATATATATATATATATATATATATATATATATATATATATATATATGTAATGTGCTTTTCATCCCTATCCAGTGATCTCCTAGTTTGCGAAAAGGTTCTCTAACATTAAAAGCTATGCCAAATAAAATCGATAACTGGAATATGGGTTTAGATTCAGACAGATGAATCAATACAGCTACTGAATACTGCATCCCTTATTGCAGAATCAAGTTACAAGAACATAACTATTTCGTGCAAACTAATGTTTTGCCTAAAATAAATCTTTTTGTTTAAATGGTTGTCAAAGTTTATTTAAATATAATCAAGTGACACAGGGATGTACCTCGAATTTCCGCGGTGGACTCCCCTAAAGCTGACAGAGGTGTAAAGTATCTTTGAATCATGGCCATCTTGGACAGTCAAACCATTCAAATTATACGTTCAATCATTTTTGTGCACCTATCCTCCCAAACAGATGAAATATTAACATTTTATTGAAAATATGTCACAGAATTTATAGAGATCATTGACGAGGCAAATAAGCCCATTCCATATCCAGGTATATAAATTCTTAAGTTTGCCAAATTGACAAATAATATCTTGCATATATTATTGTATGGACTGCACGACTGTAGATATGTAGAAGAACCCATTTAAGACCAAGTAATTGGTAACCAAAATCGAAGTCACTTTCGATTTTTTGCTGAGGATCCATATCCTTAAGACTAATTGTAAAGAACCTTCTGCCGAACTCTGGAAGTTGGCGGCTACTTTCATGTCTACACATGAATACACAATAATACACTGCCTTGGGCGTGCAATTGAAAATTCCTTTCCTTCATTCTTTTTGCGCAACCGTAAAATCATAAATAATATTTAATTACATAGCTTGCATGTGTATTCTGTAGGTAGAAGCACCATATTACCATGATTAAAACAAGAATCCGTGACAAGCCACAAGCAAGGCAATATATATCTCTTTAATGGTAATGAGGTATCCTGCTCGCCCATTTAAAACGTAAATCTATATCAATCTATGCTAAGTCACAGATATGAAACTATTTAAAGAGCCATTTTTTGCAATAAAATCCCTGCGACAGTGTATGTAGTTCATAATTAGAAAACTAAAATCGAAATTCAACAGACGGTGAGCATTGCGTCCATGATAAACCAAATATCCCACAATATAGAGTTGGATATTGGTAACGATACATTCTGCTGGTCGAAATGTGCATTTTATTGAGAAATTACAACAATGTATTTGTAATCATTTCTTACTGAATCATGGATATGGAACACTCTGGAGGAAGAATCTGAACGCAATTACGTAAAATACGGAAGTATGCCATAGTGGTATATGGACACGGTAATGCAAAACAAATTCATTTGACCAAGGAGAACCTACCCTCCTTGATTTGACAAAGAAAGGCATGGCGTACGATAAGCAGAAAACAGTAATACATTAACACTCTTTCGTTTTCCTTTTCAAAGAAAAAATTGATGATATGCGCCACACACATGAATTAATATTATGTTTTTCATTCAGAGCCAGTGATCGTAGGGCAGCATCTTTACGGTTAATAGGTTTCCAATATTGTTGGTAAAAAACAATCTTGTATACATCTCACTGTGTCATAATTTCGCCAATATTTCATATCTTGATAAGAATTATGTTACTACCCAAAGTAATATCTTAATATAGGGAAAAAGAATATCTACTATTCTTTGATATTTAGCTCGACTCGCTTTCGTACCTACAATCAGACGTCAACCTCTCGACATGAAAACACTGTTTATCTATCTATAGCAAGTTTAGATTAGTGCCCATAAAGTGTTCAATTGGCCAATCTTGGTGGCAAATTCCCTAAATAAAACAAATAGCAGCGTCGATAGCATGTTCATAATACTGACAGTAACTATGGTTTGCTACACCGAGGTAAATATCGACATGTGTTGTGAAGAAAACCGATAAAATTGAATCAAGGGTAATCAGCTGAGAGCCAATAACATGAACACAAGTGATCTACGGTGCTTCAGCCGTGAAGCACAATGCGGCTACCAATTGCACATGTGGGGGAGCCAAAAGAAGAGTGGGACTCTGCACTGTATATCATAACGACACAGCATGTGCTTAGGTATCATAAGTTGCAAAGAGTGTTTCGGCATACGTTCTAATGCAGTTTTTATAATAGTGTTTTTGTGCCTCTGGGGAAAAGGGAAGGCAATGTTTGCACACGGGTTGTAAAAGGGTTAAATGTCAAGACCTTGAGAGGTAATCGCATATGAACGATGTATTTTTTCCTGTCGTAAAATGGGCCAAATGCCCATTTTTTTGCAAGACATGAGTACAAATGCAAAAAAAAAAAAAAATAATAATAATATATATACATATATAAACAAATGCTTAGATGCACACTTAACTTATATATTCACATTGACGGAAATAGTAAAGAACAGATACCACAGTGGCCTCGCTATATTTTGGTGTTTCATTTGTTATATTGTAACAGGTGTCAAGTATCTGAGGTGCGGAGAAAATCTTTCAGCAACAGACACGAACAAAGGGAATATATTTAAATTTAAAGAAACTTTTGCAAATTTGAATGTTCAAAAGTATAGTTTACATGTATATAGCGTTTATTTTTGAGTCTTTGACAACACAGAAGGACCTAAAGTGCACAATTATTTACTACTTTACTTCAAATTTTTGGTTGTCTTCACGATGAATTAAATGGACGTCATGATATCAGATTTTCAAGGAGCACGTGAGGTTGATAGCACGTGCACCACAATCTGGTCAGTGGATTTGCTTGCTCTAACTGATCATGTACGGTATCAAAATACCTGAAGCTCGTATTTCAAAACTACATAACATGATTGTAAATATATACTCGTACACTGATCCCACCTGTCTTCCTTTGATTGAGCTGAATTATCTCCAAACTGTTCTCGGTCGTATTCAAAGTGCGTATTGAATGTGTAAGGTGTAATCAGAATATGCGGACATTTAGAATGTACCACATCTTTTGCCCTATGCCTTGAGAAACATTTCTCTACAAGAATATATTTAAGTTAACCCTTATCCCAATTGAACCTGCTAATACCGGCTGATGGTCAAATGTTGTCTGCTTCAAACTTTTCAACTACTATATTTATGATTTCCACAGTAATAAAAAATATTTTGACTGAGAATTGTAGATAGGACCAATAAAAACACATCTTTCCTTGGCATGGGTTGAGCACTTAGTGGCTGACCCATACCAAGGAAAGCTGTTGACTCAGTCTTAAATTCAAGGCGGAACAGGTTAATAGATATTTATATATACATGTAGTTGATACAGGACACCATCACGTACAGCATATACAAATATTTTTTTCAGCATTTCAAAGTTATTCTGATAAGCTAATGGTCCTTTGAATCTTGATCTTATATTTACAAAAGTTTTTTTTTCTTTACTGGTGGAAGCTGTACGGCATCACGTGCAAGACATTCTTCACTGTTTAATAACATGTATTGCACAATTCAAGAACGACAATGACTAGTTGCACCCTCACGTTCGCCCACCTACTGCCCCGCTCTCACCTGTATCCGTAACGTTCAAACGTTTAATTTGTCAGGTAGAAGGAGAAAAATGTAAACCGCAATTACATAGGAAATGTTGCCACTCTCTGCTTCCCCTAGCAAATAATCATAACGGTACGAACATTTTGCAAGAAGAGCAATTTATTGATACAAGACTCTGAATTCCTCATAGCTGCAGAGGGTTCCTATCGCGACCAACAAGAGTTATGTGCATGTACATATAAATCGCTTAGTTAACCACGGCTGCCTAGGCTGCTATATTTTCTGGTAAGTAGTGCGTATGGAGGTTTATTTTGTCTCGAATATGGATTTTGTCATTTCGGCTAGAGACTACAGAGGTATGTGTCATGCATTATATGGATTTATTATTTTGGTCAGAAGCGTAATGCGATTACACAGTTCATGCTTTATCTGTATGAAATTACAGAAGTGCTGTAACATAATGAGTGCCACCACAAAATGTGAATTCCTGACTTCGAATTGGAGAAGTGCATATTTCAACCTACTGATGATCATATGCAGCAGAGCACAAGATATTAACCTTCAGAACACAGTGCACAATAAAGAATTATCTCAGGAAATGACTGTAGTATGACACAAGAGATGTCGAGTTTTCCATGATGATGTTTCAATTTCAACTTCTGTCTCCATTTCTATTTATATTGCTACATAGTTGTTTCTTTTTCGAAACAATTAAATCGGGCAATGATTTGGCCCATGTGTTCATAAAGACAATTCTCGTGCTTTCTTAAACATCATTTATACCATGCCTCCTTTGTTTTCTCAAGGGATATGTATGTCACCTGCTTACACATATATCCCTGCTTTAATTTCCGTGGCTAAATTTCCACACAGGACTGATTTGCTTTGGTGAATACATTTAAAATGCATTTATATTCATAAAAACAAAGAAGGCATGGTAGAAAAAGGACACATCCCTTGTTCTCGTGATTTATCTGGAATCCTGCATTTTTAAATCCCTACGCTTCGCTCCGGGATTTAAAAAAGCAGGATTCCAGATAAATCCCTTGAACTTGGGATGTATCCCCTTCACAAAACCTACATTGTTCATGGCGACTGACGGGACATGTACCGTTAATGCATTACTGTGCATAGACGAATGAATGAACGGGCGGAAACGTGATGCACACTAATGAAGGCATCAGACTAGGCAAACCAATCGCGTACTACATAAGTAATGACATAGTTCAGTAAATGTGTGCTTTGTTTAGAAAGTCATGCTGTAGCTGTGCCTGAGATAGCTAAAGTAAAGGCTGCCCAGGAAATAAAACCAAACGACGCGGATTTTAGCCATTTTACGCAAATAATGAAATCCGAACGATCTTTAAATGAGAAATTTAAAGCCAAAATTGTAATCTAATTTCGCAAAACTAAATAACAAAATTGGCACTAGTATGCTAAGAGTCACGGTTACCGTTCTTCCAAGACTTAAACGCTTACTCTTGTGTAGTAAGCACTATATTTCCAAATAAAAACACTCAGTTTCAACTGTATGCCATAAATATTCATAAAGATAATTCATCTAGCATGAATGGATCCCCAGCTTATGGTGTGAAAGATTTATAAATCCATATTAATCTACATTAGTTGCACATCGGTGAAGTTGCAACTAAATAAAAGAAATTGTTTTTAACTGACTTAAAGGTTTGTCTTTGACTAGAAATAGTCGAATAAAACCAATAGCGCATGATCAGCGCCAGTAATCCGCATTATGTTGCATAATAAGCTCTCTGAATTTTATACAGCACGATCATTAACGGTACTTAATGTTCTAAAGACATCCAATATTCAGGCATTATGTGATATAAATCAGCTGAATGATAACAAGCTTACGTATCCTCCTGCAATTTATGACATCTTTTACCACAATAAAGCATTGAGAACTTCAAGATAAAGCTTCAATGATGACATCCATTTTCCAGTGTAAATTATTACACTTTCGTATATGTAAATTGTTTTGTTTTTTTTTTTTTTTTGCAATTTTGTGTAATTTATTCTGTTGTTGTTTCAATTTTGGAAAGTGTACTTGACCTTTCGTTATTGAAGCTTAAATTGGCCGGCTTGAATACAAATGAAAACAAAATCAGCAACTTCCATATGTATGACATATTGTCCAAAATGTAACCTTAGCTTGGATAAATATCTGACAGGTACAGTAAACGTTAACATACAAACAAATGAAATGGCGGAATTCTTGAGGACCACTGGGCATATCAGCAAGCATTATATTTTTTCGTGGCATACCAGCAAAACGTAGTTTTCTTCAGTTCTGTTTAAATGGCTTTTTGTACATATTATCATTTTATTTCGGTAAGATAATTTCATTACTTTCTTTGAGCTAGCGGTATTTCTTTGGAAGTTACATGTTCAATGCAAGGGGTAAAAACCATGCTGGAAGGAAAAAATGTGATGCCAGATATATGCCGACACATTTGTTTTCAAAATGGTCACGCTCTGCCATTGTTTAGATGATCTGAAAAATATAATCATAATATTTTTATTTTTGACATCTAGAACTTTCCCGTTCGCTGGAAAAATCTTTGCTTTGATTTCAGATCAAACTGCCAAAAATACTTACCTATTTACGAATGTTTATATATTCGAAATAATCAAATTATGCAACTTTTTGCTTCTAATGAATCACGTGCAGCCTTGATTTGTGCCAGCAATCATCTACGTCACACATATCTTCACTATTTTTGTATATTTTATTTGCACATTTTACTTCGTGTCTGTGGAAGTGCAGTGTTCATGAGAAAAAGTAAAAATAGGCTTTTGAGCCAAAGTACACGTATCAGGTATTCTTATCAGGATTTTGATGCAATCAGCTATCAATTCCGTTCATTTAATATGGATGCAAAAATGATATATATGGCTCATGGGAAAATGTAACTTAACATTGGTAACGCTTTATTCTGCAAGCTTTGTGAATATTGCCATTTCTCACCCTGGGATCACAGGGGCTAGCTCTTTATCCTTTAACCAGTAATCCTGAGGCAAACCATCGACAGTTTTCATTGGGTGCTCATAGCACTCAGTGCAGGCCGAGAGACGCTGTTGACAAGTCATATTGCTCTGGTATGTCTCCCATGCAACCTCTAATCAGACCTCATGGTAAGCGGTGGGTGACAACCACCATATGCTGTAAACGTTTAGGGTCTTCTACAATATGTCATCTCCACTGGGGAAGCCACATACGGCACTCCGGCACAATGATTCTTCCTACAATGACCTTTCCAATGTGTGTTTCTGTCTTGTACATTCATGGCATTATTGGTAACCGATAAGAATATTACTTACTGCTGTCATGGTACAGTATACTTAACCCTCTAGAAAAAAAAATGTTTAGCATACGTTTTTCCCCTTCGCCCGGGAGCGCCCAACCCCCGTCAAGTACAACCGCTGACCTACAGATGCTGTCCCGATGGATCATAGTCTTTTCTGATGCATAACACGTTCAAATACCAAAACTGTATTGCAGATAGCATGTGATATCGGAGCAATTAAGAATATTTTGAGTGTCAAAGGGTTAATTGTACATCTCCAGTTACCTTTGTTCTAAAGCAGACTTGCCCATTCATTACTTACCTTGCGAAGATCACTAGCACCCATTTAAAGGCCACGTTGTCAAGTCACGGAATATTGCACACATACTAAGTACCAGTTACCTGCGCCCCTTTTTGAAGTTTTGATAATACTGGGTAGATTTACAGTAAAACACTTCCGTTCAAATGGCTGATTAGTTAAAATCGTTCTCGTCACATGCCTGTAATATAACTCAAAATGACAGAAAACCCATAATGTATATATTGTTTTTAAAGCTTTATTTTTCATGAAACCAGGATAATGTTTTCGCGTTAAAGGCGCATTGAGATATGCAATATACATACATTATTGCTATCAGATAATATCACTGCAGTACTACTCTGTTATTCCAACGGTGGCATATGCAAACTATGGATCTTGAAAAAGAAAATATCTACTTGAGCTTCCAATTTTTCTCCTCTGTGAAATCGACAACAAGCATTTATGCCGCATTGTAATCCCTTTACCAGGGTGAGTTATTCTTTACCAGGCGATTATAAAATGCCGTCAGTTGCTATATTTCACGACTTGTGGACGTGTACTTTGATTATGCTATGCTGGTATGTTCTTTCTATAGCCGCCAGAGGGGGGAAATGTAAAAGAGAAATTTGTGAGAAAACCTGATGTAAACAAAATTAGCGGTTCTTGAAGAGCATTTTGGAGGAAAAGAGTTAATCGTCTTCTGCTTGAATTAACACATTGACGGTATTCATCAGCGTTACGCTCAACATAAGCAGCGTGATGAATCTGCACAAGTAAATCGGCTTTCTCTGCGAATCACATTAAAATCATCCACTGCTTAATCACACTTAATTCAGATTGAGAAGGATGATATTTAATTTTATTTGGCACCCTTGTCTTGCCCGAATTTGTGTCATTCCAATGATCAAAAGAAAATTTCAGTTATCAAGGGGTGTAGATGAGTCTTGGGAATCTGCAGAGGTTTGAAGACAAACGAAAAGTACACAAACCTCTGGAAATGGGGGGACCCGTTGATAATGTTCCCTAAGCAAATAATAATCAAGATTCTATTGAACAAAAAACGAAAGTGGCACCAATTCAGTTCTTGTCAATATAATAGCTTAACATTGTTCCTGACATGGAATGCCAGAAAAAAGTCTACAAGAGTGGTATGTCTTTCAGAAATACTGGCATAATCATTCGTAGCCATAGGTTCGCCTTTGCCAGCCCAAATGGACATTTTTCAATCCCTGTCTAGACTATGACATTGATTGTTAAGCAGAACCCTGATTTTAAACAGGGAGCACTGGTTTATCCTCATCAGGTTAGTTATAGAACGTCTAACGTCGATGAACAATACTTCAAGAAAACAAGATATATGTATATATATATATATATATATATATATATATATATATATATATATATATATATATATATATCAGAAAGTTTACACGCTAATGCCATTTGTTGGGGTTCATTCGTAAGCTGTGTGCAGAAGATACAACCTTCAGGTACATGTCACTAGAGGGAATGTAAAGGCAAGCCAGAGGATGCAACAAATGTCATGGTGTATACATTTTTTCCAAGCGTAGCGAGAGGCTACCTATTTCCTGATCATCTTGTGGCGTGCCCTAGTTCATTACGATTACAACGTGGGGAGTTTTCTCATTTTGCTTTGTGATTATATGGCAAAGGGCACTTGGTTGCTTATAGAGGTTGACTCGCGAGCTTGTTAGTGCAGCTGGATGACAAAATTATGCATCGTCGCATCTAATCACACCAACTACGCTCTATGAAAGATCATAGTCTTTCAGAAAATATGTGCACAAGGTAACAATATGAGTCAGTAACCAATAAAAGAGATTGCACTCCGTTAGCTTGCGATATTAATGTGTTGTGTGGATTGTGATGGTTAAGAAAAAACGCTGATCTTGGCACTTAGATAACATTGGTACCTTAAACATAAAAATACATGTATCATGATATCAGGATAGGTTCCTTGTGCATTAGTGTAAATGCATTCCTGTTTGTCACAAGTATTTTTAAATGTGGTGGGATTCCACTTCGCATAAAGCTTTCTTGGTTGCGATTGAGCCAACGGCTACTTTCAAGCAGGTTGGGCGACAAGCGCCGACCTACGCCAAGCAAATTTTGCCTGGGGTATACTTTCATGAGATGTACCATCTCTAATAGGAGGTGTTCATATGTGACTATATTCACTGTAGGCCCCCTGTTGCTTGGTAACAGAACTATGCCTCCTCCATGAGGAGGGCACTTGTATCGATTATGTTCCTTAACCATCCATAGATAACATTTTTTTTTCTAGCAAAAAAAAATGAGATTTTCTAAATGTGTATAGCATCTTATATGTTTAAAACTTAGTGACTGACTTTTCTTACGTTTTTGGCTTTTTCAAATTGTTATTTTAATCGTAGAAGCTCATTTTGTCCCTCTTAATACATGAATCTGCCCTCCTTCCTGTCAAGTTCCTTGCCACAGCCTAGGTGGCAACACAGGATTCTAGTTAATATGAATACCTCCTATTCTGACTCAACATCTACTCTGTTCTGGAGAATTTCAGGAATGACTACAGTAGGCGATGTTCGACATGCGGGCGGCGTGTGACGGGTTGAGTGGGAATGCTTTAAGTTCAGTAAAGTATTCCTAATAGAGACCACGCAAAAGAAACATGACAAAGCTGGCAAGATCAACACACTTCAGGGGCATAATCTTAGTACGAAAAGAGTGGTGCATACATGGAGATCACAATTCAATATTTAAGGTCCAAAAGGTTTTTGGTGCTGATCATGCCATCAAATTATAATCTTGCTTAATTGCCCATTATTTTACCTACCTGACTATCCTTCCTCATAGCATCGTTCGTTTTGCCTTTCATCATTCGACGATACAAAAACTGAACTACTTTATTGATTAGACAAATGACTTTCATCAGTTTTTCCCCCTAAATCATGCCATTTGTATCACATAGCAGACATCTGTGGTACTAAGAAAGTTATTTCAAGACGTTCAATGGTATATTTTGCAATCGATCCAACTCCAGCTTTTGTTCCCTGAATCTTTGTTTTCAAACGAGTCTAATACGTACTACTTTTCAAGATTTGACAAGATATATTCCAACCACATGCACAGATTTAATTTCACTTAAAGACAAAAAGTGTTGCTTGCTCTTATAAGTGCCAGGAGACATTGTAAGTTTAACCGAAAAAAATCCATTTTTTTATGCTAAAATGTCTGCAGCATGGACCCAAGCTGTAATCAAGAAGCTCGCCAAAAAGTACTGCTATGGGTCATGTCTATAATATTGCTGGGTGGTTTGAGTGAAGAAATTACGAGAGTGCGTTACAAATACTGAGACGGCCAGATAACTGATGAATAGTTCAAAAATAGATTACGAATCAAAGTACACAAACCATCCATGATGCAAAACACAACAATAGAGGAAAAATAAGATTGAAATTACCATAATTCAAAATAGCAAGGTGCATCAGTAAGATCAAAGAAAACTCCGAATGTAATTTTTCTCACTGGACTTTGATGCCCAAACATCAATGCATGAGACACATTTCGTTGAAATTAACTAGTTTATATAGATTCCTTTGAACCATGTAAGAGATCTTTAAAAGAAGAAACAGAATTATGCGCGTGCTTCTTCTCCAAACAAAATCAAATATCGTGACATCGAATATAAACGTGTCTTTATCTTATAAAATGTTTCTGGCTCCTATGCGCTTATTAGATGTCATTTCTTTTCCTGTGTGTGCACATGACAAGGAAGAACAATAAAAAATGCAGCATGCGTTCCATCTATCTATCTATCTATCTATCTATCTATCTATCTATCTATCTATCTATCTATCTATCTATCTATCTATCTATCTATCTATCTATCTATCTGTATGTCTGTCTGTCTGTCTGTCTGTCTATCTGCCTGTCTGTCTTTCTATCAATCTATCTATCTGTCTATCTGTCTATTAGTCTGTCTGTCTTTCTGTCTGTTATCTATCTATCCATCTATCTATATATCAATCAATCTATCTATTATATATCTATCCATCTACATATTTATTAATCTATTTATTTGCTTATTTATTTAGGACAGGATCTGTGATCTGAAAAATGGTACTGCTCAATAAATTGCCTAAAGATACATAAGCGATAGTAAGTTCAATCCCGAACAGTCAACGGGCTCACTCTGACAATAGAAGAAATACATATTTAACATCACCATGACAATCATACAGGTATTTAATAGCAATACGATGAAAAATGTATCACAAACTAGCAACATTTGAAGGTGCTTTAAGACAAAAGTGAACACATTTGCAGACGAACGTCTGTAAGTCTCCTGAGTGATAAAGCAATTAGTAGTGCTTTGCTGCCGCCATTTGTCTGCCAATACCCGTATGCAAGAGCCAGATTATGCGACCAGAGAAGAATATTGCATCGCGCCAAACAGTGATTCTTCTTCAATGACCAAACTGTCATTCTTCTTCAATGAAAGCAGATGGGATTTGACATCCGGCTACTTTGGGAAACTTCACTATTCAATAAAAGACGTGATATTTTCTCATTTAATCTGGCAGCAAATGTTCGAAATCATCTTTGAAAAAGATCCATGTCCTCAAGTTGTTGATCTGTCACATTTCAAAGTCTCCTATTCTAACTGACTAGCGGAAGGTAATAGCGACAGTGAAGCGCTTTTGTGCCGGATCAATCTGCTGAAACGATAGCAAACTTGAAGAAAAACATATATATACCCAAGGTGCTTACTGTCGTGAGCTGCAGCCCAATGGTAAGACAAAGATCTTCACCTTGCTAACGTTTCCTCCCTCAGAGAGGCCAAAGTGTCTGGATAAATTGTTGTCTCTATTTTTAATGCCTGGTCCCTACACAATATTCTGTATTGAGAATTTTTAGACAAAGCCTGGCAAAATAGTACGTTTTATGTGAACGGTTTTCCTGGCTGCAGATTTTGAATTTAAACCGTTGCGAGGAAAGCTTATGATTTAGACTTATTCTGACCAGAAAGGGGTTAAAACCGGAGTATCGATGCATATATCCTGAAGACTTTTAACTGTACGGAATAATTGTGAAAATACATAAAAAACATGAAAATTCGATAGGCTTATATCTCGCATAGCCGGATCTTCGATTTGCCATATGCAAACACTACCTGTTGTTTTCAAGGTGACGGTTGAAAAACATATTACAGAGAAGGCCTTTAACACGCACTGCTCACATAAAATGTTCATTAGATTTGCTTTTAGCTTCTATTGTCGAAAAAGAATGTCACAATATTTGTGAAGCCAATTGACTTATGGTGTGTATATTTTATGGTAAATCTTTCTGATGTCATCTTATAACGTTTAAGAGAATACTCTAATTAATCTCTATGACTAGCCAGAGCCGCATTAAAGTTATTTTTTCTTATGGTTGTCCATTTCCATCCTGGACTGTGGGAAAACAATAATAATAAAACATTAGAATATATATCCAGACGACTAGGCAGAACCAAGACATGATCATGTTTTGCTCAGTGCGCGATGCTAGCCAGAATTTTGTCACTTGCATCTCATTTTCATCTTTGTTTCCAAATGTCATTTTCTAGAAGTTTGCCTTTAACATGATTAGTCCTGCTGCAAGACATGGAATATTCATTTTCTGTCTATGGCGACATTAATTGTTCCTGTGTGTATGATGGATTTCTGCAAGAATTCCCATGTGAATCTTTTATTGGCCATGGTGTTTCCGTGTGGTGTGAGATAACATTTCCCTTCATCTGAATACCACTGTGTGCCACTCTTTGCGCATAAATCACATTTATGGCGTCTCGCCCATTTCCAAGGTTGACAATTAACTCTTGGCATCTCTATGTTTTAAAAAACTGTCGTCGTCTGTTTGTACCTCAAAATTATCTTGCGGGATAGTATTAAATTCTTTGGTGCGAATCAAAGCAAAAGACTTCCTTATCTTACATACTGATTACAGATAGAAATTTGTCGCTAAAAGACCTTTCATCCAAGGACCAGCATGCCCATTATTCAATATTTTACAAAATGATCAAAGTCAACAGCTTTCTTAGATACGCTTTGCGCTCAAAGCCCGCCTAGAAAACGCGCTGAAACAGTTAGGAACCTGGCACTGAATGCAACAAAATCCAGGGACGGATACTGTAAGGCAGAGAATATCACGCTGTGCCCTTGAGGGCAGCCAGCGCCACCTTTCGACAAACAGCTGGTCGCGAGCTCAGATGTATGCTTTGATCGTCTAAAGCACATGTTGGTGTCCATGGTTTATTTATTACTATACTTACCTTCCTACTCCTTGTATACGGTAACAAGTTACAAAGTGTTAAAGATAGAAAGTAAACTACATCTATGCGATGGAATCAAGTATAGACTCATGCTTTTACCTGGATTGAATGACAGTAAGTGTTAAGTTAACATTTACTTCTCAAAAGTATCATACATCTATGGTATTATCTGTAAAGATATTAAAGATTCGGTACATCCGATATGGAGGGGGTCCTCGTGGCTCATATCTGGCTATTGCACTGATATTCTCTGCAATTCATGTCATACTGTGCCAGGCGGAATAGCGATGCATTAGCAGCACCACCTACTGGCAAACGATACTCATTGTATCTGTTCACTACTAGAAGTCAATGACGTCCTTTCACATTAGCCAGCATCCCTGCGAGTGCGATCTTAGCACTATCATCACCGAGGCACAAGGGGACATGGTGCTAGGAAAAATCGCCACCAAATTTTGCTTTCTCAATATGTGGGAGGTTTACGATAAACATAACAATGCATTGATTGTTCCATATCATTACTCGTATCAGCACAGAGTGCTGATATGGAATAAGCAACGTATTATTATATCATTACTCCATCTGGGTTCGAAATGTTTCTGTCTCACGTATCCTGCAGAGGAAATTCGAAGCATGTTTGAAAGCACTTTGAGGAAAAGATTCTCCATGTGTTTATATATTGCTGTGATTAAATCGTAAATTTGATATTAGGTTTATCACTACTATCACATTGCCTGCCAGCCATTATTTTCTAATGAACACATAATCCCTTAATAGGCCTAGATCGTTACCAGTCTTAAATTCCATGAAACGGTTTCTTACGCGTGGTGTAAGGACATTAAGTGTTTTCCACTGAAAGAAGTCTCATGTGTGATACTTGAGAAAAATTCCCAAAAGTATTACAGTAAATGCGAACAGTTACAAAACAAAGTGAAACAATGAACTTTTTTCATTTTTATTCTAATTACATCTTCGTTGCGTTTCGGGAATTTAATCCGACAAAAATGCTAATAACTGTACTATGTGATGAAAATAACAAGTTAAAGATCATCAATTTTGAATTTCAATCCTCAGCTAAATGAAAAAATATTGCATGAAATGCATTTCTGCCAATCAAAAACAATTGAACATTCTAAAAAACAAGATTACTATGGGCTTTGCATATTCCCTAAAAGCTTTGGGAAATAGAAAATATTTTCACAATGGCTTGCATTGATATTTGGTATTATAAGCGGATTCGATGGAAAAAAATAAATGAAAGCTGTCGATCGCTAACATAACACGCAGCATCGGGACTGCACACATATGATTCACCACAAATTGATACGAGTCACTTATGTGAGCAAACGTTGTATTATTTACCCATGGTACGTAAATATAATCCGATTTACACTGTTTGCTTATCAGTTTATCTAAATATTACTCTGTCAGTTTGCGGAAAAAAATATGTTCACTCACATCCGCAGCGCTCTATCGGATTTGTTATTACTAAATTGAATGTACCAATGAGTCAACTTGTTCGTTTAAGTATCCTTTCGGTTATCAATAAACGTACAATCATTTACATATATATATATATATATATATATATATATATATATATATATATATATATATATATATATATATATATATATATATGTATATATATATATGTTGCATCAGCTGTGGATTCATGCATATTTCATGTTGCTATTGTCGTGTGTTTGTATTTTCAAATAAGGCAGTTGGGGGTTAAATTTTTTCTTGATCCTCAAATGCTTTCGAAATCAATGCATAATAGTTTGATTGTCGTTTCCGTGTTAGATTGAGGCAAAAGCTAATTTCACTGTTGGTTTCTATGATGACTCTTTGCATTCTTCCACCCTAGGTGCATTCAATCATTGTAAGATACATTCCAAAATGAAGTAGTGTTTTGTAGGCTACAACCCCTTCACAATAACAGGAAACGCGCACACACATAGCCTACATCCTCGCCACGGCTGGATTCAAAAATTTCTCGAAAGCGTCATTGTCGTGTTGGCCCAAATTAGGACAATTTGATGATCACATAATCCAAAAGGAGCACGATAATTGCTTGCGTAGTAACTCATGGGGAACGAAAAGAAGGTGGTGTCTGATACTTAATGATCTTTCTAACAGCCCTGATCACTAATAGAACACATTGTTAGTTGGAAATTTTTATTACGATATCAGGGTTTTACCCTACATCACCATAAAGAAGATTTGAGACTTTTGCTTTTTTACATTTCTCAATCACATTATTCAAGTTACGTTGCAGCAAGGAGCCCACAGACAAGGATGGACAACTTGTCGTTTCAGCCTAGGCTTTATCATCTTTGCGCCATAGACGGTTGTAAACTCCCCAATTTTGAATTTTGTACCTTGCATAATTGAGACAAAAACGGTCACAAAGACGTTTCTTGTGCATGTTTGTGTACATTGTGTTGTAAACACCAATATTTATAAACATTGTCCCACCAAACTTTAATTGTCAAAGCAGACTGACTTTGCCGGGAAAAGACAAAATTCTGTATGGTATAGGGATGTGCATAATATCCCTAAAAAGTAACATTTCCGCTCCACTGACCTCATATTGGTCATTTTTACACATTTTGCATTCAAATCATCTTCCTTCCTGTATATATTATTTTGGGGTCCGTTTATCGCCAAAGCATTAACACTTGTATATGCATTTTACGGACGTTAAAAAAGCCTTGCTTTCTGACTTGAAGTGTTCAATAATCCTTGTCTTAAACATCTGTTGAGGGGAATTTCAAAAAGGATATAAATCCATAAAAAAAACCAACAAAAATGTGTTGAACGACGTTGCCTTCAAAACGGATAGGCTGCGATGCTTGACCACGAGATTGTTTACGTTTTCTATTGAAATGGCCAAGACAAAAGAAATGAATGATGTTTGGTCAATAATATAGTGCCAGTACGAAGCCTTGTAGGAAGTTAACCCTCCTTCCCTGTAGGCTCGACAAAGTTGAGCTATCTGATTGGCAATAGCGCCAAGCAGTACACACTCTATTCGAAAGTCGCTGCCATATTTGGAACACCACTGACCTCTGGTGACAGAAAGGAGAATGAGGCTTGGGAGACACCAAATCAAGTCCCCATTCACTTACATGTTAAATTTGCTTACTTCTTTTGCTCATGTCTATCATTTAAAAACACTTTTGAATATACCCATTGTGTTATCCTGTTAGGACAACTCTATGACTACAAACGTGAGGGGAAAAACAGGTCTTCATTGTTTGATCCATTGTTGCAAAAGTTACTGTGATGTAGTTAGTTGACATAAAATAAGTTTCCATGGCAACATGTTTTATATCATCGTATTACAAAACATAATCTGTTGAGTTCATATTTTAGAACCAGTAATTGATTTGTATGTGTAATTTGTACTACCTGGGACAACAACAACAAACATGGTCCAATACTCAAGTTTCATCGTTTTTTTTTTTTTTTGTCCTGATTCTAAAATTAAGTCTCCACTGATTAGTTTGCCCCATTAACAAGTCAATTGTGCTTTAGAGTAAATATATCTACGACAGCTATTTATAAAATCCTAAAAACCCATATTTTATTACACAGTTGCTGCTGGAAATTCCTAGAATGTATAGAGAGTCAACTCAGTTATTCTGGTTTTGGGTCCAACTGCACAAGGTATCGGAGTTGCACTGAGATGTATATCTGCGGTAATTAAGAAAAGTCAAACACTGAAGATTTTTTACCTTTATGTCGTAGTCCTAGAGTTTTCCTAACAGAATGACACAATGGTTATATTATTCATAGGTGTTTTCAATGATAGATATGAGCTAGCAAAGTACGCAAATTAAACATGTAAGTGAATGGGGACTTGAATTGGCGCTCCCCGCCCCAGCCTCATTCTGGCTTCTGTCACCAGAGGTCAGCAGTGTTCCAAATATGGCAGAGACTTTTCAATAGGGTGTATGGGGAATATATATATATATATATATATATATATATATATATATCAGGTGTTCGATATGGCAGTCCGTAGGTTTCTAAAAGAAGCTCTGTAGCGCAGAACCAGCAATTCAAGCATGTAATCCTATCATGACTCACAATTGAAGCATGTAATCCTATGATGACTCATTCGGTGGTTTCCGTTATGCGGGACCCACATTCATGTACATATCTGTATAGTTAACGTGACACAATATTGTGAATACTTCTCTTTGATTTTAGAGATATCACATGTAAATGCGCTTTATTGTAAAAAAATTATCCCGTTGGATGAACCCTTCTTATTGCCTCGACAGAGTGTGCCCCTGTGTAAATGGACTTATTCCTGTATTCTATTTGTGTCTTTTTGTCCAAAACCACTTCCTAGTAGTCATTACCCTATTCCCCAGTCCGAACTCTTTACTCTCCATAAGCTAACCTGTCCCTGTCTAACTTATATACATAGAAGTTCTATTGTCCATATTGCACACGTTCCTCTGTAAAATTTTGACATAGGCTGTATTAGCCCAAATAAATTAAAGGGTCTTCAGCTGGTAACTACTCAACATGTTTCGGAGCCTTTTACCCGTACATGTCTCTATGAGTAGCGGCTCCTTGTCTAAGCTAAATATTCAGCAAAGTCAACCCGCATAATAATGAATAAATATGAACGTGGCAATTGATAAATTAGCTAAATATGTGAAGTTTTGCTTATATGTTTTTTTTTTATTTTTGTATAAATAAATAAGTAATTAAAACTGATAGAAATTCACGTGCCTTGACTTTTAAAACTAAAAAGTAACAATAAAGTTATTCGAAAGTCATTCATTCTCTCGTGAAAATCTTCAGGTATCAATTATACAAACATGGTAGAGAACAGATTTGAAGATCATATTGATATTGGCCCCCTCTAAAAGCATGTAAGTATGGCTTGTCTACGATTTGCAAAGACCAGACCAACGCGAGTTTTGCATTTGGATAAGATGAGGACCACAAATACTGCTAAACTGTCAGTTGCGAGACAGATATATGAGCAAGTACATAATTATAAAGTGAGTGATCACCAATGCTGCCCACGGAAAGCCGCATGCTAACGATAAAAAAGAAGTCAGACGTCTATTCAGCTATGTGGTTACGATGATTTGAAAATCAATGTCTGATCAGAGAGGGAAACTTCTTATGCTAGGGCTGTCGGATGAAGCCAATTCAAATATATTAGCCCCGCCGTCAGTTTATGGGAGTAACTGGGCTTACTTTGACAATCCAAAGGTCTGACCAAAATCGGATACACACTGAAAATGTGTTTTGTACAGTTAGAACGTTTTACTAAACCAGACAGACTTCCCAACTGATATTAGATTTTATAAAATGTGCATTTCCCTAATACTTTAAAGTGTGTCAATTCTATTGTATCTATTTTCAAAGTCAAGTATTCAAATTATATAAGAGGTATAAAGTGACACAAGATAAACTGCATCAATTTACATAATTGGCCACAGAAAATCTAAAACACGATACAATATCGCCATGCGAACAGCGCGGCAATTCTTTTAAAATGTATATTTGCGCTCCAGTAAGCTGTCAGGAGAGCACCTTTGCCGGGAACGGCAATTTATAAGCTTATAAAAGGCAATCTGAAGTGATGAGTCTGTTGACAATATACAGGGAACCAATTTTGGATTCCACTGGCCATAGTGCCCCCAGCAAGTTATGAATAACAAATTAACTAAATTGCACAAGTTAAGTGGGACGATCAAGCAAAGTACATGGTCTGAATCGGATTGCAAATGGCATTTAAGAACGACAGTGCAGAGAATTAAGTGTGAGATCTTCATGTTTGGACGGAGAATCTGCATACAGTACGTATTTGATTGGTACAAACTCCCCTCTATCTGTTGGCAAGACACAGCCTTTAAATATCTGCAGACACACGAATTACGAGGGTTTTCTTGTATATTTAGTTGGGCATGTCATCTGCAGGTAGCACAGTAGGTAACTACTCACTCACCCCTCCCCCTTTCCGTTCACCATCACCGTGTATCCACTTCAAGAGGTGGGGGCACCGGGGGGACAAACAAATCTAGCTCCATACATCGGATAAAGAAGTCATGTGACACAAGATGCATGTGCTGCCACCATCCCATGTCTAAAATGCATGCAAATGTGCTCCACCAAAAGGAACTTTTCATTAAGTCCTCCGAAGGCTGGTCAAAACTGTTTTGTACCTTGCCTTGCAAGTCACGCTTCAGCTATCTCACTGGCAGCAAGAGCAGAACGCGCCGAGCAACAATAAACAGCGGTCGAGGCTTATACCAACACATCGCCGAAAGAATTTCCCTGTTGTTTATTGAGAAGTCTGAATCATGAGATCCGACGTGATGGATTTTATTCGCCATTATGTGCAATTGTCATCTTATTTCAGCACGATTATTCACTAGCATAGTACATAGCCCTGACATAGATTCAGTATGATATTGATGACTTTATTTGTTAAATCTTATGCCAGCTTCATGACTCTTCAACCCATTGATGCGAGTTAATGCACGCATGGCAAGGAAGTCTTCGTCTATTCCTGTTAGCGTTTGATTTCTCTATTCAAACCGACTTTCGTGTGTTCTTTGCATAATAACTTTCCTGAAGGGAGTGTGAGCTTAATTACCTGAGAATGAGCATTCCAGATGAACACTGTAAGACAGCCACAATAGCTATTCCGCATCAACGCCCTCAATATTTAGCTCGTCCCCGCTCAAACATGCCGATAGTACCCGGATGTACATGTCTTTTTCAATGCTGTGCTTTTCACTTTCTCAAAGCAGTCTACAGCGATCGGAAATATCAAAAGTCGCCTGCTTCATTCACATTTTTAAATATTGTCTGTTCTCAAAATATCTTTAAAGACAGCTTCAAAGAAGGCTTATTAAGATAGCATGCCAATAGTCCAATAGCCAAAACTTCCAAGGGTTAATTTTATTGTTTTTGCATAATACATTGAATTAAAATTGTTCGTGAAGCTAATTGGGACACCAATCGTTTTGTCAAAAACTTCCCTGGGTCCAACCTGCAACGAAACAGCTTTTGACTCACTGTTGTTCTAACCGATGTCCATAAAATCTACGAGAAAAAAATATTTCTTTGCATCAGGTATTCAGTTATTTTGTCCTACACACAAAATGTATTATAAGACACGTAATATTTTGGTTAGCCATCAGTCGTGATCTGTATTATATTTTGACTTTTCATCATCCTACTGGCAAAATTCAACGTTGTCTCTTTTATATATATATATATATATATATATATATATATATATATATATATATATATATATATATATATATATATATATATATATATATATATATATATATATATATATATATATATATATATATATATATATATATATATATATATATATATATACACGTTGTTGTTTTAGTTGTAGATCTTTGTTTTGTGTTTTGTGTTTTGTGTTACTTGGTTTATTACTTAAGTCCTGTATGTATTATTAAGGTCACAGTGGGTATATTTAAGCACTTATATACGTATGTGCTGTATTGTAACTGGGCCTTGTATTAGGACAGTCTCTTTGGCTTATTGTGTAATCCAACATAAATAAATAAAAATTGATGGCTGGAAGGAAGGATGGATAAAAAGTAAAGAAAGAAAGTAGCAAGTAAGCAAGGAAGAAAGAAAGAAAGAAAGAAAGAAAGAAAGAAAGAAAGAAAGAAAAAAAGAAAGAAAGAAAGAAAGAAAGAAAGAAAGAAAGAAAGAAAGAAAGAAAGAAAGAAAGAAAGAAAGAAAGAAAAGTCCTTAATATTTTGCCAAGGTAACATTTATGCTAACATGTGCCAAACAGAATGGGACAAGGTTTCCAAGCTTTAACTCCGAACCTTACTAAGTCAATATCCTAACGAAACTAATATGTGCCAGCAGCCATCCTGTGCAAGATTATGAACATTTTTTTTTTCATTTTTATCCCAATTGGCATAAGGAAAAAATCTAAATTTTTAAAAGTATCGTCACTTTAATAGCTTCCACTTTTAACCTCTATGTAGTAATTCTTATTCCTGGTGATATATGTAAAAGTTAACCTGTGCAGAACCAAGTGTATGAAAAAAACGGAGTCCGAGTCGAGATTAATGTACTCAGTCTCCGATATTATACATCAATAAAAACTATTTAAACGTCAATTGAACTGGGGTGAACAAAATTCCAAACAATGTAGTGACTTTGACACTTAGCCTGTCACGTTCACTACTCACACTCAATGTTGGTCACAAATGGACATTTTTTTCGCAATAACGAGAAAAGTAAAACAGAACATTCATACTCAACTTACTTGAAGCAACACAAAATTGATTGTTAGTGTTGTTCACAATTTCATGAATAGTACAACGCAATTTAACTTTTAGATTTATTTCCTGAATATTTTTGCACTTTCAGCATGCGCTGCCTAAACACTTTTTTTTGCAAGCGTAAGGAGGAATTTAGATGTTAATATACCTCCCACTCTACTTAATGACGTTATTGTCCTGTGTTTTTCGTATCGTACGAAATGGGCATTTCCCATCTCCAAAGCTCATCTTGTTTAGAGGTCATGTGCTCTTATTCAGACAATCCAGAAAAAATAAACAATGTTACAATACAATGATACCTTAATTCAAGTACACATACACAGACCATACCACAGTTCCATCCATAAACAGTACGACGGAATCAACAGGCTTACCTTGGTAAGCTCAGCGCCCATGGTCTGCGATGAGGGCTGTTGAATAGGGCCTATCGACCGGCTAGGTCTCCCCTACAATTCGTATTCAAAACACTTTTGACAGTGCAGAAGTAAAGAGAAAATATGATGCAGACAACATTTGACATAAACGGCAAATGTGCACTGCTTTGAGGGGGAAAGTGTTAACATGCGTATCATTTAAAAAGAGTAGTCAGAAACGCAAACAGCTTGTCTATGTGAAGCAAGTGGGGTCCAATACCATCGGCATATCCGCTCCTGTATTGTTCATAAAGTGGGGAATACAAGCGACAATCGACACCTGTACTGCTTCTCCATTAGGCACATACTTACAATAAGATCATCTGTTTGCTCCCATGCTATCTTCTTAACTTGATGGGTTTCAGTTAATTTAATCGTTTCCTGTCCTATCCTACCCTGTGGTATCCTATCCTGTCCTCTCCTTTCGTAACCTATCCTATCCAATTCTATCCTATCCTATCCTAATCTATCCCATCCCATCCTAATATGGTCAAGCCTAGTCTAGCCTACTTTTTCCAGAACTGCGAAAACAGAATAAAGATGTTTGAGGTTTCCATCTGTTTACATTTTTCATCTTTTGAACAAAAAGTAAATTCATAGATTTCAACGGTCTTTTCAAAGACTCCAAATGTAAGTGAGAATGAAAGTGAACATACTTTTAACATGCTTTTGGTCACACAGTTGTTTATCTTATCTGGAATATTGTAACTTTTTCTTTCAATACTGGAGTCACTGTTTAAAGATGTTTTGTGTTCTATCCGACAATCTACTTAAACTTGAACATAACACATGCGGCTTTTTGGACGCACAACTTAAGAAACGTTTGCATTTGACATTAAATGTGCTTATTGCTACACATAAAATGCTGCAAACCGCTATCAATAAGTGTCTTGTCTCTTCCCATATTCATCTTGTGACCTGCTGCATTGCAATATAACTATCAATGCGCAGACTGAGTGTTTTGCAGGTTCCTACATCCATGATATGCTGTTTAATAACAATTTATTCCCAGTTTAGTATTTCGTACCAATTGAAAGTGCCATCACACTAAATCATGAGCTTGTATCAGAATACAACTGATCGAACAAGTGGCCATTTCCATTTTAGCCTATCAAAAATCTTTTTTCCAGCAAAAAAAAACAAAAAAACAAAAAACAAAAACAAAAAAACAAACCGCCTGCTGATCACCCTCCTTTCATCTTTGAACTAAGAGTCCAACAACACGAAAACCATACTGTGACAATGTGCTCAGCTCTCTCATGGTCTGCGTAGATAAGTTACATAGTTGCTAAATTAAGACAATTGTAGGCAGTTTGAAGTCTCTACAGTATGAAGTTTATAGGTGTATAACTGAATCTCGGTTCTTTCTTTACTAGTCCCTGTTTTGAGTATGCTATTATGGTCTATGATGGATGCACGCAGTCAGACAAAGATCTTTACAAGGGTCTTCCTTCATTTTGGTCAATTTTAATTGCACAAACAGCTGAAGAACGAACTCGACACAATATTAGTTCTAAGCAGGATATATTTCAATCTTTGCTCGTAAAAATATCTGCAATGATATTTTTGGTGACAGCTCGTGAATAAAACTTTCTTCCACGGTCTGTACAAAACTTTGAAAATTTGGACAATGTTTCAAAAATACATGCCAAAATGTAATGAAATGTTCTATTTTGGCGATAGTAGGATATGGGCTATTCATGCCAGATTAAGAATGGACTGCGTGTGTTCCTGGACGAAGACTTGTACAGAGTGAATTAGGTTCAACTGCCACTGCATATGGTTGAACCAAGACTTGTACAGAATGCGTTAAGTTAAACCACCACTGCATGTAGCTTAACAAAGATTTGTACAGAATATAATTAAGTTGAACCACCACTCGGCTCTTGCCATATCTGTCTTGAGGGCGGTTTTCATCATATACTCCAGTGCAACAAATACATTACGGCAAAAGATGAACAGCAAACTAAAGTCATGCTTTCAATTAAGATTCGTAATATTTAGAATGTGAATTCTGCAAATCGAGAGATGCTGAATGCAGTTCATAAATATAACAAATCCACTGGAAATTTTAATGTTTGATGCTCTGAGCTCCCGACTATAGCTGTACCATCATAATAAGCCACAAAGTAAACTAAAACATCAAAAGTGATTCATCTTTCTATTAGACGGCCAAATAAATATTTTTATCGGCGGAATTTTTAATACCACCCATGTCGTTCTCTTCTCTCACTTTCTCAGCTCATGTGTAACGTCCTATGGGTTATCTATTAGTCATCTGGATGCCACCCACTAATGTACAAGAAGTCGTGATACAGACATAGTCTGAAGTGTGTCCCTCATCGCAGAACACAAAAAAATGCAAGCAATGTAACTAAGGAAAACATTTTTTTAACTTCTTAGATCAACCGATAAGCACACCTCATAGTTTCTTTATCCTGCAACTGTAGCTGTATTATCAAAAAACAAACAAACAAACTGAAGGATAAAGTTGTGTATATCCTCCTAGTTCCGATGTCAAAGTTCATGATAGCCTGGTTCCCCCGGTGCTGTAATATGACCATTGGAAACCGACAGGACACCAGTCGCTGGACAAAAGTAAAACCAGCCACGTGGATAATACTCGTCACACATACTGGCCTTATGCAAGCACTCGGTCAGTCTGGTGGCTCGTATGCTCCACTTGGCTGGTTTTATTATTGTATTAGGGGGCCACGTAGGTTCCCTGTATGAAACTGAAACTGATTGTAAGTGACTGAACATACTGATTGATGAATATTTCGCATGCATGTGTTTCTCAGAATCTTTCTCAATACAAAAACCACAAAACATCATTGTCATTTCCATTAAAATCTTAGTTGAGCAACTCAGTTAGCGTTCATAACTCCATCAAAATACGGTTTTGACATTAACTTACCCCAGTGGACAGCGACGTGTCGTAGGACCCGCAGAGACCACATATTAGTCTTTCACAGTCCACACATACGTTTTGTCCCTCAGCATTTGAAGCGAGATCCGTCTCTGTACATATGGGACACAGTTCTCTATCTGGTTCTATAAGAGATACCTGGGATGCTCTACGCACTATTGTAGCTGCGTAAGACGAAAAGTCAGTTTCCAGTTCCCTGTTGAAACAAAAATTGAAAATGCGAGGTAATATGATACTGTAAATATCTTGTTTTTTACAAGCAAGGTTAATTGATTTTTCGTATTTCCGTTTCAATGATTGAACGCTGCAACTGGATACATCTAATTGTTTGCACTTGATACAGTATTGAAATATTATATGGAATGTTTTTCATTTTATGTGTGAATGCAACAAATATAGTGACATTCCGATCCCATGCAAATTTTTTGTGACATGAAGTAAACAGGGAATCACTTGTATTGTAATACAAAGACCTGCTCCTTTACTAATAGGTGACAGTTTATGCGAGACGGCCACAGTGTACCACTGTGACTTGAGAACATAAATGTTACAAAAGGGCCTCGGCCTACACACATATTCTCAATAACTCAATTCTGCGGTTAAATCCTGGGTTAATCCACACAGGGAATTTAATTACATTCCTACACCCCTATTGCATCGTCTTATCTGTTATACAGTTAAGGTTATTTTTCATTTTGTTAATTAAATAAATCCAAAATTTTCGCTTAAACCAGTCCGGTTTTGCTACAACCATTGTCCATGGACGCAATGTCCTGCAACTGGAGACACGTGCACGTTGGCCTAATCCCCGACACAAAGGTGTCCAGATGCACTCATGAGACACTCAGGTAAAGCCATTCACTTTTTTTTTTTTTTTTTTTTTTTTTTGGAAACAAACACTTTGACCTCGCATGGTGACCTGCGTAATCGTGATTGCATGCTACTTATGTTAATGACATGTTAATTGAATTTCATAACCTTACTCTCTAATATGGTTTCTTCAGCTCATTCAACCATGGAGTTAAACTGATTTGCTATTACTCATACAAAAATGCCTTATTAGTGGACAATAAATAATCCCAGCGCCCACTTTGGAAGCAGGGGCGTATGCATACATTCCATGCACACGCTCTTGTTTCAAGCGGTCAGAGTCTTTACTGTCAAAGTAATGGAACTATAGGGATAACTATAGAGATTGGATCAAGTTTGTGACGTCATTTCCTGCTTGACTGATGACTCAGTAAGCTATTTTTTCACATATATCTTTATCTCTGATTGAGTTGCATCCACTCACAAGTATGACATATACCATACTGAAATAATAAGTTATTTATCAACTGTAATTTAGTTACAGTTAATTGAATTGTTATTTAATTATTTTTTCATCAATTCCAAAAAATCATATAAAATTATATACCAATCTCAATTTTCATTTGCAAGGCCATATGCACGCAGATCTACTACGTGTAGAAGCATGCAAGCCTGGATAAGCAAGTGGTAGGATGCCATTTGAGAGGGCGGACTCCCAATAGCCATGCCAATATTCAGAAGGCGGACATCCAAGCAAGTAGCCTTTCTGATAATTATATGTATGAAAATGAGCCCTGGCGTACTTAATATTTGTAAGTAGCGCATCGTGTTTGGTACAGATTGAAATGTTTTCAATAGTTCCATTACCTACTGGGAATGTTTGCGTTTATGTTTCAGCAGTGCAAACAAATAAAAAGCATATTCTGAACATGGTCGCCAACCGTAGATGGCATGGTTATCACAGCCAACCTAATTCACCCATTGCATGTATTACGGTGTCAAGCTCAGATAACGACAAGGCCTGCACACAAATTCCATGTGTCGGGGCGAAAACTAAAGTTTGTTTGCATTACAGCCTGTAAATGTTAAATTTGGTAGTACACAGTGTTGCGTGGAGACAAAGGGAGCTTGCTAGTTTTGCCTCGTTGTAACTGGAATATGGCGCTTGCATAACCATGTGGGAATATTTATTCATCATTGAACGAATTATAGGAATCTAACGAAGCAACGGATGTTGTATATACCTTAGACTCCAAAGTGATGTCGTGTATCAGTAATATTTTCAATTTCTCTCCCACATAACAGAAATTTACAGTAACCTGACATTTTTTATGTTGCATTTTTTTCAAAGAAAACTATTAAACATCATGTAGAGCCTACGTGAAGCCTTCGATTACATGAAACCGGAAATTAACATTTCACATTAACAGGTATTGAATGATGGCTGTTTAGTTCCCGGTGCATATAATATTCAACAAAATTTAATACGTACAGAATTGACATTATATTATCTTCCAAGACATCCACAATTATGGGACAATTTTTTTTAGAACACGTGAAAGTCTACGTAACTGAAATACGCCATCTGTTTGTTGCATATTTCTGTGTAGTTGTTAATGTTTTAAGAGGGACACAAAAAGCTCTTAATTAGGGGTTTAGGTCCCCATTTGTGTATATGTGGCTACTAACTGAATTGCTCAATATTGCTCAATAAAATTCATACTCAAAACGCAATACAGTTCCTTGGGCAATTATATAGGTATAGCGGAATGGCAATTTCAAGAGGCATACATGTTAGTGCCAAGGGCATGATTGAAGTTCTTTGACTGCAGTGTAACAATGGATGACAATCTGCCATACATACAACCCTGCGCAATAATAGACAAGTGCAATGCAATAAAATACAGGAGGTATCAAATATACTAATTACAAAGTAAAAACTGAAATTGAAAGTTTAAAAAATGCAGTCATAAGACGATCCTGTTGCTTGTACTACTTTTGCAAAAAATGTTGCTTTTCTTATTATTGTCTTCTACATCATCAAGTTTCGTGTATTTGTTCTGGTCTAAAGACCAAAGGAGGCTATGTCCACAGATTCATTATGACAGGGTGAAGAAAAAAATTGCGCGCTTTATTTGTATATGTGATCATGTCTTTATAGCAAAATGAAGACAATATTGCTATGCTACATGGAACATACCATCAGAAATTATAACAAACTACCATAAGTTAAAAGTGAGGTTATATAGTATTTACTAATTTTATTGGAATGTGAGTTACTTGTATTTTATGCACACTCTTCTGTGTGCTGTTCATGGCGTCATGGAAGCTATTTGAAATAGAATTAATCAAATTGTGTCTATAAATAAAGACAATTTCAGTGTGTTAGAATCACGCAGCGCTTAAAAGGGTTGGCTTTCAGGAGGAAATCACGTTAGGCAATCTTAAGCAAGACAAATGAATGGATTCTGTAGAGAGCCACCTGCGACTGCAGATGAATGCTAGTCAGAGTGGAACACATACTGTTGACGGAAATTTGTAAAAATCCCTTGCCTGTGAATATAGGAACGGTCTCTGTTTGATTAATTACCGAATCAATGAAGCCGGTATCGGGCTACTCAGATATATTAGACTTACGGACCAGACGTTTGACAATCCTATCAAAAAGACAAGTGGCACTCCCAAAAGCTATCTCTAAGAATAAGCAGTAGAAATTTCATATCCAGTTTGTAGACAGCGGCAGTTGATAATATTGTCAACGCAGCTAGATCAAACATGACGTCCCTGCCATGTAAGCGATTGATGCTCTCTCGTGCGACGGTGTTTAAAATGTCTCTTTGGTGCTCATGATGGACACGAGGTCCCTGAAGGCTCTTTGCAGACTGTATTGATTGAAGGGACTTTAAACAGGTCCGTCTGCATTTCGTACACCTGTATAGAGGCTACCCAGCTGTGTCTGTAGATATGAATAAATCTTGCAGAAGCAGATTTAATATCTGCTGCTGCAATTGTCATTTCCGCAGAAAATGAAAATATACATCATTTTAACATTTCACCAATTTTAGCGCTTCTTAATATAAAACCACGGACAAGCCACGAACGGAGTCTCCCGAAATTTACATGTGTAAAACATAACGACATTCAAAATCAGCAATAACAGATATGATTGCGGAAAGAACCCCGAGCTGGGCCTATTTATACACCAGTGTTGATCATTCGAAGATTCATATAACAGACATCATTTCTCAGTGCTGGAGACGGAAATGCAAATCCCCAAGTGAATGCTTCCTGCGACTTTCGAAACACAATGTAACCTTTTTTAATTCATTTTCATCTCAAAGCAGAACTGATTTATTCACGGCCTGTTTCCTATGAAATTGGGAGTATTGGCTTTACCTTCAGAAACGTTTCCAACTCTTGTATTATCTGCGAGCCTATGCTACACTGCAGTTGTGTATTGGGCAGTATTCGCCAAATGCATATTTGCCATGTAACTACATGTTTGCTCCGCTTATGTTAACCCTTCCCCCACTGTGGCTGTCAGGAGGATGAGGGTTAATATATTGAAGTTATGTGTAGCGTGGTGAAGCTTACTGTTTTGTGGGTTTACACCTGTATATGTTTATGGAGCCTGTCCATTCATGACAGTTGTAATCGCTGAGTATAGGTATTTAATACCGTCCCTTGCAAAATAATCATGGGAATCAATTTTTTCAAGCTCCACCATGCCCTAAAAAGATACTATCAATATGTATTTATACTGCATGAACTTTTCACCAAATGGTCATGAAAATAATTCAACTTGAATCTTTGATCTTGGCGTCAGATGGTAATTTTAAGGTTATTGTTCATATATGCATGAAAATTATGCAAGCTGCCTTAGATACCTTATTCTCTAACGTATGATCCCAAGAGGTATAACGTGCGATTTGTTTTTAGAAAGGGGTATTTACTATATGACAGTTGGACTACTAAATACTACTCAATTAAAGCTCCGTAAGCTCTTGCTTTAGCTTCATGTCATTGAGTGACGTCATTCCTCTTGAGTTGCAAGCTGACTTTGACAACTTTCCCTTCCAGCAATGGGTGAAAAGAACTCAAGCTAACGAGCACTTTGAGGCTGCAGCTAACTAAACACCGGTTGGCATGACTAATGACGAAGTACCACAAAGCAAGCAGAAACTGTACCATCGATCAATAGTTCGTATATAGAACCACGAAATACATTTGGCCTGCAAACTTTGCACCTTAAACTTTTAAAGTACATTTATATTTGGCATACATATATTTCAGCTAAAAAGAGTGAAAGTGCAGCTTTGGCTCCAGGTATCTTCAAATTTCAAATTTCGGGTATCTTGTGTTTGGCATATTTGATCCTATAGAAGCCACATACCCTTGCAATACTATTTCTATTAGCTGCAGGTCATCTATCATGTCTTTCAACTAAAGAGCTATGATTGCAGGCAATCACTGGGATGCCTCCTCCTGCCTGCTTTACCTGTAAATTCATTCTCCACAATACCCATCAGAATGCTAAATTCATCTTTGCTGCAAAGTGACCCGTAAATATGTTGCATTGAAGAAAAATGCTAACAATGTCATCTATTCCTAATAACACTGAAGAATAAAATCTGCACGAAATCCTTCCAGCCATCTTAAAGATGATGGAGTTACAAAGTCAAATAGGCTGCAAATAGGTCAGAGTATTAAAAAATTACTCCATATTGACCTGAAAATCTAATCAGCAATTTTTTATCCTAGAATGCATCTCTTCTCCAAATTATGGAAAAATCCGTGAAGGCACTTTGAAGACACTATGGTAACAAAGGCAAGGTGCTTGTAAACATGTCATAGCAACCCTCAATATATCACCAAATCTAATCAGCCAATCTTTGCTTTACAATGCATCTCTGTAGCACATTTGGGAAATCCATCCAAGCGCTTCAAAGATATTGTGGCCGTAAAGTCTGATTAACAGTAAATATGTCACAGCAACATGAAAGTCCTGTCAGCTCATCTTTGTCCCATTTTGACGATATTGCAGAAACAGTCCAAGTGACTGTAAATAAGTCACAATGTCCACACAATAGGTCCCAGTAACCATAAGATAGCTCACAGTGACCTAAAAGTGTACTCATTTAATTTTTGTCTTGAAGTGCGCCTGTACCAAATTTGACAAAAATCCATCCATGTTCTCAAGGGATATTGGGGTAACAAAATTCACGTAAAGTAGGTCATTGTGTCCCATGAAAAGCTAACAGTGACATTAGAATCTAATCACCTGATCTTTGTCAATAATACAATTCTCTAACAAATTTGACAAAAATCACTTCAGGTTTTTTTAAGATACTATGGTAACAAATGCTGGTACTGACATGTGAACAGGGTTCAAACCTGCGCGACAGCATCCCATTGGATTTCAAATGAATGACGGACAACCCGAAAACAATGCCTCGCCTCCTTACTCGGGGAGGCATATCAATAAAACTTTTTTTTTTCAAAATTTGGTGTCACGAAAACTTCTTAACTACAATTTACATGTGCAACTTCTCATAAGAACATATTGGACACAAGCATCCCTTTTCAATTCCCCTGTACTGTCAACTGTGGGTTGGTGATACTGAGCCATGACAGGACGTATTTTTCTTAACAACTTCCAGTATGGATGTTATATGCTGCGGAGAAGAATTGGGTCTGTCAAGACGTTTTGCTTACCCAATCATTATGGTACAATAAACTTACGGAAACATATTTTAAGCACATGAAATATTGCATATTGGGATGTACAATTCCATCGTTTGAAACAAATGGAAAACATTGACAAAGTGCCACCGTGTGGAACCTCTGGTGCGGATTAATATCCAATTAGTCGGAGAGAATTTTATGAGCAAACAAATCATAACGAGCGTCTGCTTTTGTTATACGCAGGTTTGCTGCACATGTATTATCTTTTAGCGGATAAAAATTTTGGCGTCGACGCCACGTGTGGAGGTTTTTTATGCAAGCAATTGGCACGTAATCTGACTTTCATCGGAAGTGGAAGGATCCATTCATCTAAATAGGAGTAAAAATAACTTTTCTTTTTGCGCAAGTGATGTACTGCAAACAGGATGAATATTCTATATATTCTACATATACAATTATCACCTATAACATTGTTTGTTCCAGGTACCATAATAATATTATAATTAAATTGAAACTGGAAGAATGTTCAATAAATTCTACAAATATAATTACCGCCTTTAATATTATTTGTTCCAAATACCATAATAATGTCATTAATAAAATTGACACCGTGCATCTTGCTACGAACACGTGTCTTGAAGCTCTAGTGGCAGCACTTTTTATGACGTCATCAATGGGATATTGAACCTTCATTCACATTCAGAGAATATGGTCACCCTGCTCACAAATTCAGCCACGTTTGACAGTGATAGATTAGGTGTGCGCCATAACTAATGTGATTTGGTCACTTTGCTGTTCTTCTGTTGACTGGTCCCACGAGGAACCCTGCATTTTATTGATCAATACCAGAGCCTCCATCCTACATCGTTGCACACCTGCTTTCAGGGTACGGTCTTTCGTTGATTTTAAACCAAAGCATGGCAAATATAACCGTTTCACATAGATCCAAAAGCTAATTTATTCACTATATCCAGGCTTCGTTATTTAAAAAAATACATGTAAATACTCCGTGAGTCAAACATGGAATCACAGTGAGGGACTTGTTATTAAAAACTTTGTAGCTTTTGCGAGGGTAAATATAACAAAACTAATACCACGGTAATACTATGCATACCTCTGTGATATCATACATGTACATGCATATCGACCCAATGTCCTCAGTGGGCTGTTGCCATGGCGATTGATAGATGCAGCTTATTAATGCCGCGGCCAGTCGCTTCCCTCATTGAATTAAAAATAACAAGCCCACTATCCACGTGTGGGTTTTGAATATGAGATATTTTCTACACATAAGAATATTTGGAAAGAAACATATGGTAAGGGTTTTGGCTGCGTCGTCATCGCCTGCTGATCCGAAACAAATGTCAATTAAATATTCATTGCACATTACTGCCTTTCGGACACTGAATGCAGTTGATATTTGATTCGGTTGTATTGACCTGGTAGTTGTAGCGTATGTTACTGCGCCCGAATACAGGCGATGTTGGGGGTAAATCCCACATAACATTAAATATAAATCACTGTGAATTTTGTTAACGGATATATAAAATTTTTCTGTGAGGTCCATTTGAAATGCGATCGATTCGTTTCTTCGCGTGGCAAAAACAGCATGTTTAGGGACATATACACATGCATGAGGGCCGGCAATAATTGCTTTGCGTGTTGCTTACCTAGTTTACAGCAACCTTACCTGACCCTCATATTCTCCTCTTCTTGTAGCTCCCTGGCTCTCGCTATGACAGCAGCAATTTGAGCCCGTTCTTCTTCGCTTAGGTGACTAATATCAGGCTCCGGTGCTTCCACAGGAGAATGTTGAGCAGTCGAGGCGTTAGACAAGGATCTTCTCCTGGATCCTTCGGAAAATAAGGACATATGGTCCGACATGGGAGTAGTATTTCCCGAGGGTTGACTATTTTCATTACCCATCTTTCTTCAGCAGGTGGTTTTTTTGGCGTGGAGTATGGGTATGCTGGTAAGAATATCCCGCTTTTCCGTCGCTCAGCAGTCTGACTAATCAAGATGGGCGTTACAATCCGCAGGACTGCGTGGCGGCCTGCGAGATCTCTGAAATGATGGGGACTTGAACACGATCCATAAATCCCATTCATTCATCCATTCATTCATTGATATCGAATGTGGCTAGAGCCACCAAAATGCTGTACTTCCGGCAATTCGCAGTTTCCAAAAAATCTGCTTTTACGTGGATATTTCCTTGCCATCTTTCTGTTGTGCGGTACTGACACTATAAGGTTATACCCCAGAGCAGATTATCTAGATAGCTGTCACCAGATACAAATAAATATCCACAGCTTCCTCGTCTTTGCGATCCCCACAACCCGATACTGAAGCCTGTATTCTTATGATAATAGCAGATGTAATATTCTACACGCAAAACTCCGGCGTATCCAGTACCATTGCCACCAATTTGTACACATCCTACTGAAATCACCGTGGTGAACCCAATGCCATCTCCAACTGTCTAACTTAATCCTAAAATCGATGTCAAACGACAAGCGCAAGTCGCCAATAAGCAAAAAAAAACTCTAATGAGGTAGTGCAATGCTAAGCTGCTATACCTTCCATGTGAGCTCAAACCTGACAGCAATTATGCACAGCCTCGTTTTCATCTTCTTGATTACGAGTCGCTGCAATGGAGCACACTTGTCTTCTGACTTGGAGTTAATTACAATGATTCCTTGCACTATATACTAGGTATTGATATTTATTGCAAACAGCCAAGGCGTCCAAAGGCATCAATCACCTGGTAAGTACCATGCTGTGACTAGTCCCCTTACTCCACCGTGTCAATATTTCCTTCCAACTTGAAAAGATTGCCATCGGCACTTTAAAAAGACTGACGATACACTGATGCAGTGCACCAAAAAATATGTGATGTTCACAAGGTGACGGAAGTTTAGCTGGCGCTTCCTTCAAACCATGTAAAGAAATATTGGCTATGTCATACACATTGGTAAGCCGGAAACAAAACATTACGTTTAATCTTAATATCAAAGATGCATGCTTTAACCCCTTCTTGGTCAGAATGGAAGTGAGTCAGCAGCGTTACTTGGCGCCGGTTGGGCATATTCTCAGTAAAAACAATTACGTAAAAATAACGAAAAAAAAAACTACAGTTAACAACAATTTATGCCCGGACGCGTTTGGGCGACTTCAGCGGGAGAGGATTAAAGATATCGTTTCAGGGACATATCAGTTCCTCGGAAAGTAGGGGTTTTATTGCAAAAGAATGAGGTAGATAACAATGCATTTCGATTATTAATAGATGGTATGTCTTTTATTTGTGGACCATGAAAGCTAATCACTCACAGAATGTTGCACGGGGTACCTAACGTTCCAGTGGTTGAGTGTAACAGAAGTGCATCTTCTGTTGGTAAATTGTGTCAGTAGAATAGATCATATAAAATGTCTTTATCATATTTCATGGTCAAAGTGAATGGGACACGCTTCGCCTATAAATGGTAAAAGCGATTGGATGGTACATTGTGTCTTATCAATAGAAGCCCCTCAATTCAATGATCAACATACAAAACATTATTTCACATGAGCACTGTATTAAAATTTTATTATTAGAATTTTTATCTGACTCAACTCAAATACATTTCCCAAATCAAGTCTTTTTAACATTATCTTCAAATTCTAGAAACAAGACATGTTTGTAAAACATGGATGCCCCTACCGTCATTATTCTTGGCCTCATTACCCTGTCGACAGCACTAAATGGAGCACTCATGACCTTGCGAAGTAGATACAGAAATCAAATTCACTAAAGTAGCCTTATGATCTTTGAAAGTGGGTCAAGGTCACCCTTCTTTGAAGCTGATCTAGCCCTAATAGAAGACTATAGACATCTACAAAACAGAGTTCTGGCTCAAAAAATTCTGCAGGTATTCAGCAGAAACGAAATTCAGTAATGCTCTGTGACCTTGGGAAATGACTAAACGTCAATCATGCCAGAACTTGATCTAGCTCTTATCGAAGGCATTATTCCTGTGCAATATGAAAACCCTAGGTGAAAAACATCTTCATTATCATGCAGGAATCAAGACCATTTATTGGACTCCATGTGGTGACCTTTAGAATTTGGCTAAGGTCATCCATCTTCTAAGCTGACCAACCCCGAAATGAGAACTATTACCATGTGCAATATTGAAGTCACAACTTAAATTCTGAGTTACAATACAGAGTTCCCTATAGTAACCTTTGAATTGAAGTCAAGGTCACCCATCCTCAAACTTGACCTAGCCCTGGATAAGGACTATAACCCTGTGGAATATCAGATCCCATCATTAAAATGTTTTTCTAGTTGTCGTGCAAAAACTAAAACTTTAGTACCTCCGTGACATTGGAAATAGGGTCACACACAACCATCATCATATTTCACCTAGCCCTTATGAAATAGTATACACCTGGGCACTATCAAAGTCCTATCGTAAAAACATTTTGAGTTATGGTGCGGAAACCCCAGTCTCTCTACCGGTCGACCGACCTGGTGACCTTGGGAATTTAATCAAGGTCGTCCATCTTCTAAGCTGACCAAGCCCTAAATAAGAACATTTCCCATGTGCAATATTGAAGTCATAACTTAAATTTAGAGTTATAGTACAGAAAACAAGTTCACTAAAGTCACAACTTAAATTCTGGATTACAATGCAGAAACTATGTTTACTAAAGTAACCTTGTGACCTTTGAATTTAAGTAAAGGTCACCCATCTTCAAATTTGACCTAGCCCAGGGCAAGGAGTATAATCCTGTGCAATATACAGATCCTATTATTTAAAATATTTCTAGTTATCGTGCAAAAAAACTAAAACTTTAGTACCTCCGTGACATTAGAAATAGGGTCAAGGTCAACCACCTCCATACTTCACGTACATGTAGCCCTTGTACTGGAGTATATATCTGAGCATTATCAAAGTCCCATCTCAAACAATTCTTGAGTGATGGTCCAGAAACCAAAGTCTCTCTCCTGACCCACCAGCCGATATGAGCAAAGCTATATGCCCTGCCTTCTTTGAAATGGGGCAGGATTTGAAAGTGGTTTTTTTTCCGAAAATTGGTCAAAATATCGTATTTTATATAGTTCATCAGATATTTGCAAAATGTATCAAAAAATCCCGTTGTTAAGAGATACTTGTTTATCTTCTTGTCAGTGCTGCTTATTACTAAACGAATATCAAAACTAAGTCACTATTGTGAAGGCAGTAGATCCAAATGAATTCGAAAAAAACGTTCATTTATCTATATTCTTAAATGGTTGTGCTAGCTATTTCCAGTGTCTGGCGAGTTGCACCACTGATTGGGTTTCGAACATATGAGCAAGTTTTTTGTGCTCACTCCATATTTCTCAAAGTACTTTTAGTTTTCATTAAGACGATAGATCACTTAATCTCAACTAGTGAAAATCCAATACATTCTCAATAGAGAATAATAAAGCAATAACGATTGACCCACATAAGTGCTGAACATCAACCGTGAGCCTTGGCATGCATGGTAATGTATCATACAAAGACTTTGTTTCAAATTTTTATCAAATGCTCTTTCCGATATAAAGTATGAGGTATCACAAGGACCCTTGCCTGCAAAGCAGACTCTAATGTTCTTGTTTATGTATGTTACGCTAGTTGGTAGCACTAGGCCGCTTCACAGGCAAAAAGGATCCAGGCTTGATCCTGACATCGTGCTTTATCTCTTTATTGTTACATTTATTTTCTTTATTTCTAATGAACCCTTTATAAGAGAGTAAGTTACTTACATATGTGTTCATGCTCTTGCTTAAATGGCTTTCATTTTCGATCCATACCACGGGTTCTTCAAAAGAAGGAGCAGCTTTTCTGTTCAGCTCTCTGGCGTATCTGCGATGTCCCCCCGTGTCCTTAAGGCTGGCTGGATGTCATGATAACTAACTATGTTACCTATGTAACAATAAATCAGTAATGAAACCAAGAGTTAAATGCATTGGGTTTCATTTCATTACAAATGTTCTTGAATGTGAATAATAGTACTTCTGTGCCAACTTTGTTGTGTATATTTGATCATTACATCGCATATACTTAAGCTGTAAACAACATGTTGGTATGTTTCGTGTATTATGTTGGTGGTTATGATGATAGTAATAGTGATGGATGTAATGATAATACCCAACAAGGACAAGCGAAAATATTAGAAGTGCAGCAGAAAAACTGTCTTTCAAAAGGAAAGCGGTGAAGAACAACACGATCTCATAAACAGTACTGCATCATACACCAGACAAATCTACTGAAGATGCTAATTGTTTGAAAAGTTCTCAAAACAATAACTCTTGCTTAACAATAGTGAGCAACCATGCTTCTGTTGTAGACATTGCCAAAGAAAATGACAGCAAAGAAGCTTCCCAATGTTTTCTGTCCAGGAAAAATGTAGAAGCATGCGCACATACATAATACAAAGAAGATCGCAAATGCAGGCCTCTGGAAACTGGTTGAACTTGTTTGATAGCTAAAAGGTAGTGCAGGAGGTCGTGATTGGAAGCAAGGCTACATCATTTAATTGGCATTTTCTGTGACAAAGTTTCGAAAGTGTTCAAAGCCACGTCGAAAACTTATAAAAGTTGTCAACCTAAGAACAGACCAAATGTATAAGAGTGTGCAATCTGAAAGGGAGCACAAAGACTCTGACGGCAGCAAGTACAAACATAGTACTCAGGGAGGCCCACTGTCATACCAGATGCAAGACAAGACAAGACAAGCTCATGCAGATCTCTCACAACACATCACGTTATATAATTTCCAACAAGAAGAACGCACCTATCACTTACTCTATCAGAAAAGTGGAATTCGTCAGGACGCCTGGGTTATTGAAACTTCTGCATCGATGCACAAAGATCCACATTCAGGTGAGACTGGAATCTGAATCATAGTAGTCAAATGATATATTTCCTTATGACATCCAGGAGTTGCTGGTGCTCCTCACAGTGAAAAATTCAAGGTTGTTGTCCTAGAAAATCACACCCTTAAAAGGTATAGACCCATATGCTTTACATGGTTGAGTACTTACAGATTGGAAGGTAAAAGCAACCAATTCAACAGGACTGTAGATCTAGCTTTATCCCAGGTCCGATCAGCAAAGACACACAACCAACTTCTTGACAGTTTTGACACTTACATGGGAATAATAGTGATCACCTGTCTACATGATCTATACGAAAGAAGCCAGAGACCTTTCTCCTGGAATGACAGACTCAAGATCGCGACACCAAGATCAAGCCTCACTGGATCATTCCCTTTGTTTTGATCAGGTGGAGACTATGCCAGCGCATATGAACAATATGAATTTCCAAATGTAAAGTTCTTCATATGAAAAAAACACTGACTAAAGACAGTACGTTTATCCAGACTCTAACAATGTTGGACATGAGGTATCCTTGTCTTGAATAGAGAGAAATGATTTTGTTCTTTTACTCCAAAAGTAATGTAAAGGCTTCAACCCAAAGTTTGTACTTTGAACGCCAATCAAGCCTCGAGTTTTCTGCACGGAATAATGTTGAAACATGTGAAAAAGACAGCTGTTTGAGAGGGTTCAACATGCCAATCAACAGAATAGTAACACATGCAATGTTCTATGGACCACATCTCCCCATAGTTGTTGAACTTCCATGCATTCAGAAAATAAAGCAGTGATCATTAGTATTGAGCACCACGAACTTTACTTCTTTATAGCTGGAAAAATGACTGGACGCCTTCTTTTCTATGCTCACCATGAGGCTCACAAGAGCTACTAGCTACATCGTCTGTTCAGAGGATACACATGTTGCTTTATATGAGCCCAAATTTTCATCAAAATGTGGCACACGCGAATTCGAACAGAAGTCCTAGTTATCAGAAAGGTTGCTGGTACTATCAGCATGAATGTCTGTATGGCCCTGTTATGGATTCATGCTTACAAAAGTAGGGCAGCGGCAGTGCCTGTGCAAGGAAATAGTAGACAATAGTCTTGAAATTCCTGACCACCAACAGGGAGACTAGTGCCCGTTTTTTTTAGAATTGTGTCAAGGGTGTCACCTGGCATTAGAACTGGTAAACGAACTGGAGGTACTCACGTGCATCCTCTATTGCCCAAGGCATCGTCTACTCAGGTTGATTATCTCAAATGCCACGTTATGTGTCAAGACGGGTGAGATAAAGAATAATCAGCTTTGTGTCACACTTCAAGAACAACGGGCAACTTATGACACTGATAAATTAAAATAATACACAAGAAGATTTTCCAATATTTCTGTTCTACTCATTTTGACATTCAACTCCGAAGTCGATTTTAGTCATTTGGAATTCTCTGTAACACGAACACAATCTTATTGAAATTATATTATCATAAATGTTTCATTTTTAAAAAAGTCTTTCAAATATGAGAAGGAAACACGTTTCAAAAAAACTTATTTACATTACAGGACTAAACGTTGCAATTCATGCTTTGTGAACAGTGCGATGTCATCATATTCATCTTTGTTTATTCTTTTTGACCTAGTACTATATTTAAGAGATGTCAATGTTAAAGACTTGGTAATGACAGAATAAAGGTGGATTTAAATAGGCTTTGCACCTTACATTGGCCATTTTACTGAAATATTTAGAATTTAATTGCTTTCATGGTCAGATAATGAAGCTACCACTGCTGTAATTCTATCACATTGCGTCCATTAAGGGGTATGTACCTTGCTATAAAGGTTGCAACGACAATTAGCACCCTTCCCCCATAACACCGCACAACTCTACTGCTCCTGTGTTGTACGGTTCCCAGTTGGGTTGCATGTGGGGACAGCGATGCATGTTAATTGTTAATGATAAATGTTTACCTTTTACCTGGTGGAATTGACTATACCTTAAGAGCATTGCTAATTCACACGAATAATGATATTGCAATAATTTATCTCCCATATTTGTTTTACTAATTTGTATGCTTTTTATATTTACCAAAAAAACTGTGTTTCTTCACATTAACAAACTTACGCGAATTGACTTCACTGTGAGCACTCCTAATTTGGTACTGCCATACTATACATTTTCCTCTAAAAATACAGAAAATAACCGACAGGAAGAGGGTCTTGTGCAATGTTTATTTTCTCTTAATATCCCAGAAGTACCTACAATAAGTATTAGCTCTTGGTGAGGAACGCTAGAACTAATGAAAGTATCTGAAAACATGCTTCGTCCTCTCCAAATGAGCATATGTGTAAGAACGCAGGCTCCCAAAGACCGCCTTGCTTGTCATAAAATGTTACTGACGTTTAACTCGTACGCGGAAATAAGATATCCATACCGCTGTAGGTGATCAAATGTACAGGCTACCAAACCAGCCTAAATACATTGTACTTTAAACTGAAAGCCCATCTTCAAAGTTACCTGGTGATGGCCCGTGTATTTGCTATGTATTGTACAATGTACAGTACAAACTGGCTTTTGCTTATAATCACCATGTTATGGTATTGAAAATTGGCAGGGGCAAATAGTCATCGAGAAGTTTCAAAAGATGGCAAATGTATGCAGGAGTTAAACATTGTTCACATCAGAAACCCGCATTACATACCAATACATAACCAAATCCGCTGAAATCCTACTTTCAATGAACCATATCCTAACAATGTCCCCATACAAAATTACGTGTTTACAAATGGGAGTCAAATGACAAAACTGTGCCCAGAGGGCTCGGCTATGACTGTAAAGTGTGGTGTCAGGGATGTGGCTAGCCACCCCGATGTTTCCATTTAGTTTTTACTCCATGGCTAAAAACGGTACTTTAGTGATTTAGATCAACCTATATCTCGTTACGCTTTTACTTTAACACAAATACATGATTGTATAATCGCAATGATTGTTTAAACCTATTTATATGGTCATTTAACCATACTCTCCTCATCAGATGCATATGTAAGCAGCTGGCGGCCAACATGCACATTTTTTCCAATGAGTTAGCACATCGCGTTGCGTGCACATCACACTGGAAAGAAACGTAAACTATGCGTTTTACAATTGCCAGCAGTGCACAGATATGTAGAAAAGTTTTTCTTTGACTTCTAGTCACCAACAACAGAATGAAAGACCAACAAAACTGTTACAATACCCCTTGCAAATAGACAAGGACCCCGTAATGGGACTTCTTTAAAATTTGTGTCTGGCAAACCTAGCGTGCTTTCATCACACATATATTATATATACTGAATGTCGTGTCCATTAATCATCAGAAATACACAACACAGGGCCATGTGTCTCTGATCTATGGAGAAAGTGTAAACAGCAACACCCTTTGAGCAATATCAGTTGAAATATGCCTGCACCTCTACGGTTATGTTTTTAGATAAAATCATTCTGTCGGTGAACTTCAATGCGTGTGTATTATATCTGGTTCTGTAATGCCCATAGACGATAATCGCACTTTTTATAATGTACGGTAATAGTTACTTACTGTTTTTCTCGACAGTAGCTCCGGATAATTATCTATTTTCTTGGGTGATTGTTATGTCACCAGAGAAAATAGAGCAACGGTGGGTGCTCCAGATGTCCAATATATCTTGCCTGAGGACGAGACTTTAAGGAACTCAGTGGAATGTTGCCGTTAATGTTTGCAAGCGTTCCTGAAGGTACAAAGCTGGGAAGAGAAAACATACACATACCTCAGTCGCTCACACACTTTCTCCCAAAAGATACATAGCGATATTTGTTTATGCTTCATCCTTCTAGACATAAATGCACACGGGTCAAAAAAGCGAACGTTGAGGTTATGGCTGACAGCAGCGTTGTGGTCTTGCCAAACTGTGGGCTTACCTGCTGAGATAAACCAGGTATTTCTTCTTCATATTCACCGGAGCTTTTGACATGGTTTTGTAATGTTGTTTCGTTCATTTTTGGTTGTGTGCCATGTGACTCGGACACAGAATAAAGCGCTAACAATAGAAAGACAATATATTTTCTGTACAGTCTGAGGTTATTTGAAGGCATTGTAATGTACTTCTGTGTCACTTTTAAGCAAACTTTACAATTTTATTGGGGAAAAAATCACGTTCGGTGAATGGTTCAATATTTCCATCATTTTCAAAGCAAGCAAAAAATTTTTACGATAGCTCCTCCCACAAACGATAGTTTTCCAGCATTTAAAAATAGCGATGGGATATACCGTACAGGGAAAATCTGGCATGTTTTGAAATTTTGTTTTATTGAGAAATATATCAGCAAGATTTGTTTGGCTTGGCACATGGGTATTTTCAGTATACTCATGAGTCACAAATGCAGTTATCATTATGGATACGTAATCATCATACTATTGCATTGAAAAGATGCCACCCGATTTACCCATATGCCCTCACATATACTTCGTGTAATTTAAATTTGAAAAACGACATACAAAGTCTTTTTTTTCAACAAATATATACCCAACTTGTATATTCACAGACAAAATTGAAAAAATTGATTGTATAAAATTCAGCAGCAATACTTCAACACAGCTCAAGTGTTTCAAAAATGTTCCAAAAAGTTGTAAAGGGTTCAGGATTTTAAAATGACATGCAATGATACTGACATAAAGCAAACAAAAACTGTTACATATCTTGGTGCTATACTAGACAACTGCTTATCTGGAGAGTCCATGGTCAACAACATCATCAGAAAGTCAAATGCAACATTGAAATTTTTGTACAGAAATGCATCTTCACAAAGTCAAATAGGCGAAAATCACCTGCTACAGCACTAATCCAATGTTATTTGGACTTTTCTTGCAAGCCTGCAACTTGCTGTTAAAACCAAGGGCCCAGAATAGGAAGGAGCGGAGGAGAATTTGCCTCTCCGATTGTGCCCGACATATTCTCTGCACTCGCCTTTTTTTATATCGAGATTATAGATATTTAGTCATAGTCTGAGGGTGTTTTGAGATAACTTTGCATGTTGACTAAATGTGGAAAAATATAGGTTTGTTGTTATATTTAGGTACAAGGGATTTCACGGTTTCCGAGTTCTTATAACAGTACTAAAATTTATACACCAATTGATGTGATTAATTAAAGAGAGAGAGAGAGAGAGAGAGAGAGAGAGAGAGAGAGAGAGAGAGAGAGAGAGAGAGAGAGAGAGAGAGATTGCACATCTTTAAGAACTTTAACAACTGATGGGGTCATCTCAACAATACATTTTACATTGGTGTGGGCGGAACAGAAAGAAAATTCAATCAAAGCACCTGGGAACTTCTGAAAGTCTTTGCATTTAATAAATATATGATCGAGCTTTGAAGAAAACACTTGTCTGGAAATGAGTATTAAACGAAATTTTTTTCAGGGACACTTTAGTATGATTATTACATTTTGTTATATCCTTATTACACACATGATTTATTAAATTTTGCTGCAAGATATAATTACAAATTGCAAAATATAATAATATTACATTTTGCCGCAACTTATTACAACTTTCCGCAAGTATTACAAATTAATGCAGATTTCTGCTCGTTTTTTTTATGACAAATAGGGAGTTATTACAAATTACCGCATAACAAACGTCGGTATACATTATCCTTAAGTTTAACTTTCATGTTCCCAATATCACATTTTGCCTCGACTTATTACAAATTTCCGCAAGTATTGCAAATTGGTGCAGATTTCTTCTCGATTTTTATTACAAAAAGGAAGTTATTACAAATTGACGCATAACAAGCGTCAATATACATTATTCGTAATTTTAACTTTCATTCCCCCTATTAAAAGTACAGAAACGCCACTCACTGGAACAAAACTCTAGAAAGCGTGAGGACATGTACATTACACATGTTTCAACAACGAAGAAGACAAACGTAACCTGTGCACAGGGCTTTCGAGTACAGGTGTTAAGACGGTCAAGTATGTTTGTATATGAGATTAGGGGACGGGGGATGTAAAATTTCAAACGTTGCTATATTAAATTGCTCGATAGTGTGACTTCATCTATTTTGCTTTTAAGTGAGCTTTGTCGAACACTTACTGTAATTATTGTCCTTGAGTTACCATGTGCGTTTTGTAGGCCTATTTTTATCGTGCCAAATTTTTTCTAGTTTCAATTTACCATGGAGCTACTATTATTACTAATAGTAGTTCCATGACCTTGCCATCCGTATCCAAATAAGGTCTTCTCTTTCAGGAAATGTACAGTTTTATGAATGATTTTAAACACCTTACCCAAAACGGACAATGTAACAACGGTTCCTTTTATCAACCTTCACAAGATCACCATGGTAATTAGACGTTACATTAGGAGGAAGAACAAAGAAAACAAGATTGGGGAAATGAACCTCGAGATCTCATACCAGCACGGTTAACATTTCTTTCGTAAAACCGCTCGCTTCTCTGAAAGCTTTTGCGGCACTCATTTTACCACAGCATCAAGTCAATGCCCGTACCCAGACATACTGCCTTTGGCCACAAGCCCCTTCGGTCATTTCGTTTCCATTCACAGAGCGAATGGAGAGAAATTTATATACGCTTGAACTGAATAGCTGATCAACGATCAAGTAAGGAGCCTTAAGTCCCAGTCTTCTTCACACTTGTGTTACACCTGCATGCACACAGTCCCAGCATGAAGCCCAAAGAGGCTTAACTTAAGCTGGATGTCGACATTAATCTCTGTAATAGTGACCAACTTGTTACTTCCAGAATTTTAAAAGTACAAAGACCTACATTGGACTGGTGCTGCAGAGTTCTGCTTCTCGTAATCACACCCCAGTTGGTTATTGGTACCCTGCGGAACAATACGTCGGACCATAACGGATGCTACGAGTACAACTATTGACGTGACTGGAAAAGATACGCCGTTGTGAATCCTTAATTTATATATCCGTGCGGTTGTTTTTACGAGTAGAATTTGGGACAAGGTTAATGGTTATATTTTTGGCGATAAAAAAAAGAGTGGTATCGAACTGTCGCGTGTCAAAGTGTCGTTTATTAGAATGTTTAATGAGCGCAAAATTCTCAGATGTTCGCTGCATTATTCATAACTACATATTCATATTTGATTGGTCTAATTACAAGCGGTCATAATTGAAAAATACGTAGGCCTAATAGAATTTAGAAGAACCATCCAGTTCATTGTTCCAAATATGTTCCACTGCGCCAACAAAGAAACAAATTGCTTAAAAATTTGCATGGTCAAGCTTGCCCTGGTCAGAAAAAGAGGGACTTAACCGTTGTCTTTAGCGCCTGACATCATTATGGTGTTGTCTTCAAACGTCACCAGAATGTTATTCATCAGCGGGAAATTGAAGTAACTACATCATGCAAGATAACAATTTACATCCGGGCACTTTTGGGCTATTCGAGCAGGAAGTCATATCTTCTTACATAGAGCAAATAATAATAATAATAATAATAATAATAATAATAATAATAATAATAATAATAATAACAATAATAATAATAACAATAATAATAATAACAATAATAATAATAATAATAATAATAATAATAATAATAATAATAATAATAATAATAATAATAATAATAATAATAATAATAATAATAATAACAATAATAATAATAATAATTTGATTCAGACACAAATTCCTTCATTTTTTATTTCCCCTACTTTTACTGCCAGGTGGAAATTTGACGAAATAAACATTCCAGTATTTTTTATCTTTTTTTGCTTGTACAACATTCTGAAAAAAGTTCATCCGTAAAAGCACAATTTTACTCACAGTTCTTTTTCCCTCGTAGGATGTGGACAAACTTACTCTTAAACCTTTCAGATCTGTGTTTGGTTAACATGATAATTCAGAAAGTGCATGTTTTTTTCAAAATTTGGTAAACAGTCATTGTCCTTTTGGTGTCAAATCAGGGAAAATGGCAGAGAGCATCGCTTTACAATCGGGAAACTGCATTTTACAGCATCAAATGACCCTTTATATCCAGTCATCAGTTCAATGGGTTGAATTGTATGGCACGTCAGGAAAATTCTCCACAAGACCCTATTCGCAGTGATACAAATAAAAATAGTCCATGCGATACAAGTGACACAGTTTAATTATAAGATGCTAACATTAATCACGTTCCCCGTACAGTGTACTATATTCACATTTGTGTGAATTCTCGACAGAAAGCTAGCGTGCTGGATCACTATTGCGGTTCCACGGCACGCAGAATATAAGTAAGCCACAATCAGTTAAATAAATAAATAAATAAATAAATAAATCAATCAATCAATCAATCAATCAATCAATCAATTAATCAATCAATCAATCAATCAATCAATAAATCTTAATCCTAATACTATGCATATAATTCGACATCTAACGGTAAAATCAGAAATACAGACATATACCTGGTGACTAAAATGTGGAAGGTGTCAAAACAGAAGCGTAAAGACAGATTCACTGCAGGCCTACTTGTAACATGCAAAGTACAACATACATCTCGGGACGGGAATGATGTACAGCCACAAAGCTAAGAGGTACTCAATGGATCAAAAGCACATTCCCGATTATACGGGGCATTCATATTAGCGGCAATTCTGGTTTGACCGATGAATTCAACAAGGAAAAATCTGTATGCGCAGGCAGATCCAATCTATAAAACATGGCAAATTATGTTTGTCTTGCCAAACTGGCAATTTTGATGAAAATTTGCTGTTCAAAACACCATATTCTCAAAACGCACTGAATTAAAAAAGAAGGAATTGTTTTGTGTTTGGTATAAATGATCTTCATTTCTACAAATGTTAGTAACACCCTTGGTTTTTCACCTGCACACGTTACCATGACTGACTGTCAACGTTTCTGAACGAGAGGGTCTTAGATTCTGGCGGGAAATTAATATGCATGTCCCGTATTATCTGGGGGCATCGCCAAACATGTCATCACTTTGATCATAATTTTGATTTAAAAGATATGTTTTTATCGCTATAATTACACAACAAGACAAACCCTATATGAAGTCTTCTCGCGACATACAGATAAATAAAAAAAAGGGACAGAGAGACCTAGTTCACATGAAAAAAGCACAGTTTGACATAGACGATTAAGAAGACGCACAATATTACACACTGATAGCTGGCAAAAGCCGGATAGATTTCAGATATTATGACGAGGCGTGACAAACAGGATATATAGACTTGGGTGTCTCATTCTTTGTTTGCTTGCATGGTGATACACCAGACACCACCTGCCAATTTGATTGAAATCTTTTTGACATTTCGATAAACGTGTACATGTACGTACACAACCCTAACTACTTTTTTTTCGTTTTCAGATAAGGAACAAGCACCAGATCCAAAAACAAGAGCTTTTAAAAATGAAATGGGCCAGGCAAATGATTCATATATAGGTCAATGCGAACAAAGTTAAATTCTAGGCAAATTAAAAAGCAATAGATAGCGTCTTCGGCAGTGTTATTACCACAATGATCTCACGTGTTTGACTCTCGAACACCCACTTTACTTGAGGAATAATTCTGAAGGTTTCTGGGTATGTTTGTGCTTTGGTTCGAAAGTCTTAGATTCCATTGCACAGTGTGCGTGTTGAGGGAATTGTGGGTAGTTTCTCTTTCCAAATAATGTCTGGATCAGCTTCTCCTTCTGAAAACAGGGAAGTCTATTGAAAACATAACACAAAATATGACCGGATCGATTTTATCCATGTAACAACACAGCTGCTTTATGTTATAAGTAAAGGAACATTCTCTATACGTCCCAGAGGTGGGGCAAAGGGGGGGTCGCCCTCACGGATAAATAGAGTGACGATGAAACGGGGGGGGGGGGGGTATGCACATGTAGGCTTAATCCACAAATCATTGCAAAAACAGCTTATGATTTATGGAAATGTCAAAACACAGTTCATAATTTATTAAAATGCTTAATCACCTTTCACGTGTAATAGGCTTTTCACGCCGGTTCACGGAAATAATTTTTGTGTCACAGTTTAAGGAAAAATTAAAAAGTCCAATACCACAATTCATGAAGCAGCTCCCACCACCAGTCAAACTGTTCACGTGGTGCATACTACATCCCTTAGAATCTGGAGTCTATGGGAGCATATCTCAGATTCAAAACATTCTTTCTCTACATATTTACGTGGTGTTCAGAAACCTAATCCGAAACAATTATATAACATACAATTAACTATAGGTTGTATCAAAACTTTACTTAATGGAATGTGGCATAGTACATGTAAAACGTAACAGTATCCTTCTCCGAGAGAGCGCTTTGATTGCATTTAGGTGACAAAATGATAGTAAATTTGAATAGAACTTCCCAGTAACGGTCCTTTTTTGAAGAGATAAAAATCCAAAATGAAACATTTTGTCATTTTAGAAGATTTCCTCTCATTTTGTAGCAAGACACACCATACTCCATGTGTCAAAACCGCACTACAAACACAAACAGAAGAAATAACTGAAAACCGCTCACACCTGACAAGGTGCCGAACGTACTGTGTTGACCTGTCAATCCTGATGCTTGATAAGGCTACAACCAATCCCCAACTTGGCGTGCTTCTCACTTGGTATCGAATTTTCGTCGAACAAAGACTGCTGTGATCGTTAAAAGTGTCTTGAGGCTAAAATTGTTTCAGGGTTTTTAAACGCATGATTTATATGGCGGTAAAATAGTTTTTTTTTTTAACAATATTAAAAAATCGGGCAATTCCGTACTTTGTCTCTGTGGCAGGAAAATAGAACAAAAGTAAATTTTCCTTGTGCCATTTAAAAAAAAAAAACTTTTGTACACATTAAGATGCAACAAAATTCTTATATGAATTTGAACTTTTAAGGTATATCCAAAAATTATTGACTGTAATAATTTTTCCTTTCTATGTCATGTTGATACATCAATTTAGCGATAGAAGTTATTGATTCATTCTCAAATTTCGTGCAGTCATTGTTATGCTTTTATACGTTTTTCAATAGTATTGCAGAGATTATGGCATTAAACAAAAGTCACTTTCACATCGTTATGCCATATGTCTTTCGATATAAATCCTGGTGCACGTATATAAAGTTCTTGTTCTCCCAATATGATATATCCATGGCTTCCTTTGTTCATTAGTTGTATAAAGAGTTATTTTCCCGTCAAGACTGTTATCAAGATGCTCCACAATACGAAGAATTCAATACTTAATGTTAGATGACTATCAACATTACCATTAATCAATTCATAACTAGAGCTTTTGTTTTACGTTTAATTTTATATATGTATATATATATATATATATATACATATACAGTGGAATATCCCAATTAAGACCACCAAAGGGACTGACAAAAATGTGGTCTTAATGAGGATATAATTTACTTGGGATAAGCAAAATCAGGTCTGTATATTGGTAGTCTTAATTAAGAAATGGTCTCTTTACGGAGGTGGTCTCAATTGGAGATTCTACTGTATATACAATGAAAACTCTTTATAACGACACTCAATTATCCGACATATTCACTTAATGACACACCTTTTAAGGGACAAAAAGTGCATTTTTTTATGTTATGTTTTTCATTTATCTGATATATTCACGTATCTGACACATTTTCAGGGAACAGATGGTATCACTATCATGAGGTTTCACTGTATATACATAACATATGCATTTTCGGTTCTCCTTTTTGCTGGTGGACTTACATATGTACAGTCCCCGATCTGGGAAAACTCTGAACACAGTAGTTCATTTGTACTGGAATGAATACAATGAGCTGGGCTGTGTTGTTTGTGGCATTCACGCAAACATGCCTCTATTGAACCATTCTTTTTAGGAATGGGGATTATTCTTAAGCGGTAGTTTTAAAAGTCACTTGATTACAAAGTACAAAGTAATCCCATGTAAAGTGTAGATTAATCAGACACAAAAAGCTATGCTGAGAATATTGAAGATTTGTGAACTGAAATGCTTCAGTGGAGTCCATCAGTGGACAGGACCCAATATGTTTTAGTATATTTTAAAATTTGCCTGTTTTCCACATTAATTGTCGCTATAATCATGGGCAAAACAGGGTTTGTTTCTACATTGGCATGTCCAGTTTTAGGGATCAGTTGTTTTTCTTTTATGTGAACGTGTTCTATCAATAAAGGATCAAAAGCTATATGGAAGATTCTCAGAGGTAATAGCCATCTGTGGACGAAAGTCCGTAAGGTCAGAAACGTGCACCCTCTACGTTGAAATGCAAGACTTTGCCAATATCCAGTCTGGGCCAATTACTGCATGGCTGATGTTGCTATGCCGTGCTGAGACGCAAGTTAAATTACCAGGAATGCGGGATCAATCACGTAAGTCGGCGAAGGAATGACAAATGGAACTTGAGGATGAACGTAGCCTTGCATGTCTTCCGCCTTCGTCTCGCTTGGGTTAATGATTTCCCTGGCATTTCCTTGAACGTTCTAATCTCTTCCCACTCAAAACAGTTGGGGAAGCCTGTCATATGGCCCAATCTAAACGTTTTCAGAGCATTTTTGAAGTGGAAAAAGCAAGCTATTAATCAAAATTTCATAATAATAATAATAATAATGATAATAATTATCATCATCATCATCATCATCATCATCATCATCATCATCATCGTCGTCGTCGTCGTCGTCACTATTATTATCATTATAAGAAAGCTTCCATCTACACCTTTGGTAAATATCCAAAATCCGGACAAGATGTATTTGTCAAGATTTTCCTGAATCAAGACGCAAACCTCATAAGGCAAAACCTCACTACCATCACAAAGACACGGTGCTGAATGTCCTCTTTTGACCTGTGAATAATGAAACCTGATAGCGGAGAGGTACAACCAATTCCCATCTTGATATGCTTGTAACTTGGAATTAAAATTTATGAACAATATTCGCTGATGAGTTTCAGTGATACACGCACAGCACATTTTATACTTGTGACAAACTTACTGTGTTATTGCAAGTGACTGAATTTAATTCCGTCCTCCCCCCCCCCTCCCCCCACCAGGCACACATGGTCTTTGGAGTCCCCAGCTTGTCAACCATTCGGTTGCATCTCTTTTTGTCAGTTTCAAAACATGTTGAAGTAAGCCACGTATGTCGCATCAAAATTCTTCGTATTGTATCTTCCTTTTATGATAAAGGTCTATTGGTATTTGGCAAAATATTCATATTCTATTTGATACAATCCCCCCTCCTCCACTCGCTGAGAAATAATTAATGTATAACATAGAACCTTACCATTAACGAAGTGTAAAGGCCATCTGGGGAAATTTTGAAGACTGTTTCATAAGCTTTGCAATTCTGAAGATTTCCTTTAACTCTGCTAAAACTGTAAATGTTATATTCCATATGTCAAAATGTGACATTTTAGCTTAATAACAACGAACTCTTAGGAATAACATGATTTTTACACATGTTAAGAACTAATGAAAACATGCACATTATACACTCTTCTGCGTTTATTGAAAAAACACACTAAATTCGAAGGGGTCTAAAGATTCTTGCAATTATATACATTAGTGGGAGCATATAATTTTGCCATGTTTACGAACGATATTGAAAAAAGAACCAAAACTTGCATCATGGTCATATTACCTCAACATTTATTTATGCTTTACCGGGACTTGTACCTCCCCCCCCCCCCCCCCCCCCCCCCCCCAACACGCACACACAATACGCCAAGTAGCTATCCTAACAAAACTAGACTCAGGAAGAGGCCTTTCTTTCCCGAAAGTATACCTTTCCCTATTTTACTTACCGTGGTAACCAGAATAACAACAATCTTTTTAAAAACCATCCTTGTCCAGTTTCATATAAATTTTAAGACCAGTCAGGCTTTTTGTATTCCCAAACACTTGGAAAACCAAGCTCTCGCCCAGAGCAGCTGTTTCCACAGTTTGAAGTTTGGCCACTGTATGGAGTGAAGGAAAGTTGTGTCTTGTGACTTGCATGGCGAACTACGCATGCTCAGTTGTTCTAAATGTTGAGAATCGATTTCCTATGTTTTGTATATTCAAGTTTTTTTTCCATCGCTTAGAATACTGTAAATATTTTATTAAATTCCGTTCGTTTACGATATATATATGATAGCGTATATTATCAACTGAATACCTTCTTTTGGCTTCCTCATCTATTTTGCATCATTCGTCTGCAAAGTACAGCACATGTTGTCTGTCTGAGCGCGACTTATGCATCTGTTGGTGACTGACATTTTCCGTACGGTTTCCACACATCACATACATATATTATGAGTCGCATTAATATCGCTCACGCTATATGGTCGCATCCATGCATGGTGTGGCGACATTGACAATTAAGACATTCAGGTGTTTACGTCGTGTTGGCGAATTTGGCCATCAGTATGTACATCAGCAAATGATCTCATCACCAAAGTGCACAATTGAAGCATTATTATGTGGGGTGCCATGTTTTGGTTTAAACATATTTTTATTTCCAACAAGAAAACAAAACGATCGGAAAACAGGCCAAACCAATACGAATTTCTCTCGCAAAAATACAGAGTACATATACAAAAGTGTGTACACAAGTCACAGGGCATTACTGTTGCGTCGTTATAAAACAGAAGTGAGAATGTAGACGCAACTAGACGTCACAGATAGTAGCCCAAAGTAGTGAGAGCGGCACTGACTGCAGTATATGAACAATCAAGGAAGACCAGCGATACTTTAATTGATATTGATATTCGTATTGGCCCTCACATGGTCACCTGAACAAAGGAGGACGTACAAGTCGTGTTTTAAACAACATCTGGGAAAATCGAACACTGGGTGCATTATTTATTTTAATTTCAGTTGGTACAAAAACAAAAATTCCCAGTTAGTCCGTCTATTTTGATCCTTTGATTGGTGTCTAATTCCTGTTAATGAGCAGGTCATTCTTAAGGCATTTCCTTTCTGTGCTTTAAATCCTCGCTCGAAAATTAATCTTGTTCATTTTTGTGCACGCCAGAGGTCAGCACCTAACATTAGCGCCAAAGTGGCATTAAAAACCTTTGATATTTCATTTCTGTTATTACATATGGTGACAGCTGATGCAAACTGCGCATATAATGTGTGTATCCGCACTCTCAGTATTTGCTTATAAGAATACTTTTCATAGGGACTTTGCAGCTTTGCAAAATCGACATTATAAGATGTCGTGAAACGAATCAATTACGTGCATCAGCCTAAAACTTGATTATTGGAAACAAAGTAAGTCTCATTTGACAGGGGCGGATCCAGAATATCAGGAAGGGGCAAAAACCGGGGATCTGGGGAGCTCCTGGGTTTTCAAAAATATTATGGGTTCAAAACCGCTTTTCCGGGCTGTAAAATAATACATTTAGGGCTATGTGCAAAGCTTACTCTTCCCTTTCACACACAATACATTGACAGATTTGAACTAGGTTTTTTTTTTTTTTTTTTTTTGTTTTTTTTTTAACGCGGGGAGGCATGCTCCCCCCCCCCCCCCCCCAACCAGCTGCAAATCCGCCCCTGTTTACTAGAAGCTGCCTGAACTCTGTACTCCACTCTTCTAAATTTGATTTAAACGTATTTTATTTTGACAAAGTACACAATATAATACATATGAAAATTATATGCAATTGGGAAAGAGGGCGTGGCCCTATACAAATCCCTCTCGCAGAAGACGACGATCACAGGACACTACAGGACGTACAAGACGCACGGGAACAGAGAGAAGAGGACAAGCACGGACGAGACATACAGTGGGGCATAAGGTTGTATTGTACTGGTAGTATTAGGATGTCATTTTATCTGCAATTTGGACCGGGGATAAATTGATTGTACCGTATAGCAAAAGCAAAACGAAAATAGAAAAATGTATTAGCCAACACCAGAGGGGCTGAAACGTTGAGTGGCGGAGATGAAGTCATGAACGGATGAAAATATTTCAATATTTTCAATAAAAGAACAGTTAGGGGACCCATAAAGAACTGTTTGTAATGTAAAGGGAGCATACTGTGATATAGCAGTATGTAGGTTAGACCGAGGAATTGTGTATTTAGAACAATGAAAAAAATAATGCCACGTATCTTCGTTAGGTGAGCCACATGAACATTTCGCAGTGTTCTTAACACCAATCTTGAAGAGATGTGAATTTAACTGACTGGCATCCAAACGGAGGCGTGTATGCTGAACAGCTAGGAATCTATTACCAAAGTTATACAATTCATCAAACTTTATAGGTCGGATCACCGGTTGAGTTATACTTGATTTAAACTTTTGAATAGAGTCAGAATTCCGTATTTCTAGAGGTAGTTGATTCCATAACCGAACAGTTGAAGGAAAGAAGGATTTGTCAAAAAGGTCGGTCCGAGCTCGGAAATGAGGAAGATCAAATTGCTGGCGTGTGGTATAATTACCTGTATCAGGAGAAGCGGTAGAAAGGATAGAGCATAGTGCGTCCGGTACAAGGTTATGGACCAATTTGTACATAAGAATCAATTTTGAAATTTCCCTGCGTTTGGATAAAGTTAACCATCCAGTTTCTTCATATATTTTAGCGGTGCTGGTCCCATGCATTGCTCCAGTGACAATACGAGCAGCATTTAATTGTATACATTCTAGTTTTTCTTCATCTTGGACCGTACAGCCACTCCATACTTGACTACCATATTCCAGAATAGGCCTTATGAAAGAAGTATAAATGGTTTCCAGTGTTTTCCTATCTAGAGTGAATTTCAAACTCTTCATGATATTGATTAATTTGGAGGATTTGTTTGATATATCAGTAATATGGTCAGACCATCTTAAATCAGAACGTATTGTCACTCCAAGATGTTTATGATGAGCCACATCTTGCAAAAATGACCCTGGAAAAGAATTGGGGGGTGAGAAGGTGGATTACTTTTTCTGGAAATAAGCATAGAATCAGTTTTCAAGGCATTGAATGTGACTAGCCAATCTTTGGACCACTGGTCAATTTTAGATAGGTCCATATTCATAGTTTGAGCCGCAGTGACAGGATTATCAATAGTTAGATAGAGTGAGGTATCATCAGCAAACATTTTAATGTTAGATCGAACAATGTCCACAATGTCATTGATGTAAATAAGAAACATCAAAGGTCCTAAAACTGAGCCTTGCGGAACGCCTGCACAGACTTTACCCCAACTAGACGACTGGCCTTGGATGACTACCCGTTGGTGACGGTTATGCAAATAGTCTGAAAACCATTCAAAAAGAGCTCCCATAATACCAGCTTTCCTTAGCTTATGGAGCAGACCAGCATGCCAAACTTTATCGAATGCCTTACTGATGTCCAGAAAGATAACACGAACCTCTTTTTGCTGATCCACAGCTAGACATAATTCGTGGTACAGTAGTAGTAACTGATTAATGGTGCAATCTCCCGGCATAAAGCCAGATTGATGGGCAGATATAACAATATTGTCTCGAAAGAAATTGAAAACATACTTAAAAACTATTTTCTCAAATACTTTTCCGGTACAACTAAGTAATGACACCGGCCTATAATTGTTGCATAAATTATCAGGGCCTTTTTTATAAAGAGGAGAGACGTTTGCTTGTTTCCAAGTTTCTTGTTTCTTCTAAATTTACGTGTGCATTGAGCAATATCATCAAGACATTTTTATTTGGAAGAAGCAACTGGTCATAATTTTTCACTAGTCACTATTATTTTTTAATGTAATTCAAGCAGAAACGTAATTAAGTTCTTTGGTGTGTGCATTGCTATCGCACCCCCCCCCCCCCCAAGAAAAAAACGATTTAAAACTGCTTTTTAAACTTATATAGAAAAAAATAATTGCCAAAATTTTATGTCATGCTACCTAAAATCTGCACAGATTTTGTCGCAATACGAAACATTAATGTATCATACGACCTTTTTTTATTAGCTCAGTTGACACATCAGTTAGCCCCGCCTTTTTTTAAACAGTCTGCAGTTTGACAAACCGTTCAGAGGTTGCTTCCACATTCGTGTCTATGTATCACATTTTAATATCTATTACAATTGGTGGACAGTTATGATAAAATTAGGGCTATGTGGTCTTTAATTCATGGAGGTAGGCGATGACAGTGGACTGACAGATTTACCTTCACTGCAGGAAAACTCCCTTTGCTCGCTGCAGTGACCAACTTTTTTGCCAAAAGGGTATGGCACTGTACATTTGCTTTATGCCAAAGAATGCTGTTTACACTATTGCTATTCTTTCAGGAAAAGTAAACCTGTGCGACTGATGTTGACTCTGTCATCTATGTTTTTCAAATCACAATGAACAATTAATATGGTGTGCAAATATGGAGGCTTTGAGCTATTTTAATCTTCGTCGTCATCCAGGTATATTCAGCGAACTTCGATGTTATGAAAACAAAAACAAAAAATTAAATAATGTAACATATCAATAGGCCTACCTCCCAATATGCTAAGCAAAACAACTTGTCTTCCCAAAGTACCACAGTGATCAGTGACAGAACCACACCTAATCAGGATAGCACAAAAAAGGCCTAGTCCAAAAGTTTAATTCCGACATGTTTACCTTGGAATCTTAATTTCTCAAGTTATATGACGTTATTAATTGCCTCAAAGTTATTCACGAATAATTCAGCACTGCAATACTACTATATCAATACACTTTTCTTTAACAAGCTGTAGGCCTGTCAATTGTGTTTGAATGATAAAGGACAGTGGCCATTGAAGTAGGGCTATAAACCTTTCACACTTCGGCCTAAAGTTAGTCTAAATTCAGAGCATTTATCATCCTTGTTCCCCTGATCATGCTGGTATAGTGGTAGTGATGATGATGCGTCTCTGCTTTGGCTAGCAGGGAACCCCAACACTTCTATATCATAAATCGATCAGGATTTTTAACGATTTATGGTTGGGCGTTTTCAGACTTTTAGCACTTCAATCTTTCACAAAAAGATACTATTTTTGTTTCAGGTAATACTACCTTCTACACATTTTCACTTATTTCCCTGCCATTATAGTCCAGTTTATCTTGGGATCTATCACCATTTGACTGAAGTGGGTTTCTGAAATTAACAAGATCACAGGCGTGGATCCAAAGGGGGTGCGGGAGGTGCGCCCGCACCCCCCCCTCCCCCCCACACACACATGTAAAGTGAAGCATATTTTCTATGTAACTCTGCAAACATCACTAATCAGTACATGAAAAATATTATTGACAGTAAAGTAGTAGCCGGAGTCTGGTTTCAATCCAGCAGTGAGTCCCAGACCTGTCAAGTCTCCTGATTTTTTACTTGTCGCCCGGCTTGGGCATATGAAGGAAAAGTACAAAAATACATAAATCTGTCGAACTTATACTGTAAACTGCGAAGGGTGCAGACCATTTTCATTGCCCATGTGGCTGCGCATACAAAGTTCATATGAATCAGAATGTTTAATGACTGCTCTGCTACAAAAGTACAGCAATATGTCGAAAGGGACAAAGCAGACATATGCAAACATTGATAGAACATCAACAACAATATGAGGAGATCAGACTACGACATAAGTCCCAGATGGTTATGTTTCTGAACATTTCCAATACTTTTACATTCAAACATTAACCTTGGATGGCGTGTGGTAAGTCGTTTCCTGCTGACAATAATTTCTAGTGTCGTGTGATTTGAATGTCAGGAGACACTCCAGGGACCATTCAGAAGTCAGTAAATATGATGTATATAATAAACAAAAATGATGGAACTTGATAATGCGATGTATCAGTGAATCATAGGCCTATATTAACCTGATATCTCATGGTGTTTGTAGGCCCACAATTATTTGTCTGTTCAAAATTGCATTATTTTTCCCCAGAATGTGTCATATTTCACCATTTTGCATGCTCAACTTAAAAAAAATACGGAGGGGGGGGGGGGGGGGGGGGACAGGTAGGCTCGGACCCAGCTCGCTCTGTACAGGTTTTCAGCTGTAAAATTTCTGGATCCGCCCCTAATTCAAGTGATGCGGCAATGCTCGGGCATATGTGCGCTATGTTTTCGGTTGAACTGAAAGGTTCAAGTCCGAGTGTGGCCGGAGCTTTACCTGTTTTATAGCCATATGGACCCTTGACCGTTGACAGTAGGTCAATGTTATAAACAATATACTTCAACAAACCTTTAATATTACGAATTGTTTTTACAATAGAAGTTCTATGATAATGCCATGTATCAGTAAATTATATTTTCAACCTCATATCTCAGTGTGTTTGTACAATTATTTGTCTGTTCAAAATTGCATTATTTTGTCCCCAGAATATGTCAAATTTCACCATTTGCATGCTCAACTTAAAAAAATACGGGGTGTGGGCGTGGGTGGGTATGTCCCCGAACCCTTCTTGTGAAGCTTCACGCCCCTCAGGCGCTCGCAACCAGCTCGATCGTTCTGCACAGGTTTTTCAGCACCACGGCTGTAAAATTTCTGGATCCGCCCCTGGTTTTGCTACAATCCAATAAACTGTCATGAATCATCCTTTCAAGATGGCCGAAAACGTGATCAATCCAAATATTGAATTCTGGTTTACTGCTGTGGTTATTTAATACAAAGAGAAACTTAGCAAACCTAATTCTGTAAGCCCCATGTACCGTTTGAACACTATCATAAATCCGATATTCTATGTCAAAATCCTATTCCGTACCATTCACTGAAAAACTTTAAATGTTATGTGAAATTGTTGACTTGTAGCCAAAATTTGCGTGTGGGGAATTCTGAAGATCTAAAAAGACTAACGTGATATATATAGATATATATATATATATATATATATATATATATATATATATATATATATATATATATATATATATATATATATATATATATATATAGGCCTATATGTATGTATATAAAATAGATATCGCAAACCATGTTTTTCATAGGCTACAATATGCGTGTCATATAACTTTGGCCTGAAATTAAACCGTTTGTCAATGTCCTTCCGGGAAAAAAGGACCAAGGCACAGGGCACAAACGGTCGACGCGTCTTCCGTGTGCTGATCTCGGGTCTGTCACTGAGCACCGTTTCCCAGCAGGCCAAGCTTCTCACTTGATTTTAATGATTAAACATTACTGCAAAAGGGGAAACCTGGGTAATTTGCCAGGTGCTACATTCTAGACAAAACAAACGCTCGTGATCGTCTTACGTGTAACTGGTGAACAATAGCTTTCTTTTGTTAAACTTTGCTTTGTGCCGCAGCTGCGGCCAACGTGCGTCCAGCTTGTGCCCGTCGTGGTTTTGTCAAAGCAGCTACAATTAACGGTGCACTAAAGAATTAGAAAGCCTGTATATTTCTTTGTTAATCTTGCTGTATTTACCGGCCCATAACATTTTTTCAGTAACTTTTACAGGAAAATCAAAATATTGCAATAAAAGTACAGGATTGAAGCAGTCAATTTTGATCAAATTTCAAAAAAGCTTTCGGCGGGATTTTTTTAACGGCTGTACAAAGATGACACCTAGTGGTCACCAGACAAATTAAAGACAAATTGACAACACAGAACCATATATTTTATGTATTAATTAGACAGTATCATTACCATATCCAAACCGTAGTCCTAACGAAACAAATCCAAGTCAATTCCGACCAAAGGCAATGTTCCTTGGTATGTATTGCTGAAACACATAAATTTATAGTTTGAATTTACCCAAAAAGAGACCAAAACGTAAGTGCAAAGGTACATAGGGTCGAAAAAGCCATATCTACTTTTAACATGACAGAATGCAAAAAGTTTTGTTTGAAATTATAGGCCTATTTCAGTAAATTGGCTTGAACAGGTGCATCATTCATGCACAATAGGACCATACAATTTATGAAAAGGGACCAAAATTTGCAGCACATCAGAGAATTTGTAAGCGGAGGTTCTTAACTTGTTGAAAATGTCAATAAAATTCAGTATTTAAAAAGGTACTACTTGCAACCACCACCTCAACAATGATCATCATCCATATAAGTCCACAAAACAACACCAACACCAACATCAATCCATCAGAAAAGCCCTCTAGGCCTAAAATGACCATCAATAAGAATCCAAACAACATGATTATATAATTCGATGTGTTTTAGGCATGTGGTTAAAGACATGATGTTGTTTTAAAGGAGATAAACTAATAGTATTTCAAAAAGAAAAGTGTTTGAATTTGCAAATATTATAAGTACATTGGTTCAAATGTTAAACATCAGCCAGAAGCAAGTGACATTAGGCCTCCAATCATTAAAACGCAGTCAAAAATGCATTACAATAGTCAAAGTTTGTAAGGATAGCAGTCACATTTCAAGTTGTTTTCCAGAAGTATTTTTGAAAGGACATTTAAATGTTCAAGAAAGCATAGAATCCCACAAGTCATCTAATAAGTCAATTATTAGGGTAATAATTTAGAATTCCCAAAATTGTAGTATGCCATTGTAAGTCATCTGTAAGTCAGCCAAGCATAATGTACATCTCACTCGTGGTTCTATAAAGTTCAAAAGGTCAAATTGTAAAACAGTCCTAATTATTGTAAAATTCTACTATCTTTATCAGAGAAAGAATTCGGTTTTATGAAAAGAAAAAGAGAGGGGGGGGGGGGGGGTCATGTTGAAATTCCTAAAGGTAAGTGTAAGTATAACTGTTTTCCTGTAACAGTTTCAAATTTTTTCATTTATAATCAGACGTAGTTCAACTTGTCAGTCAATTGATTTAGATGCTAATTATTTACACAAAAGAGAGAGAGAGAGAGAGAGAGAGAGAGAGAGAGAGAGAGAGAGAGAGAGAGAGAGAGAGAGAGAGAGAGTACATTAAACACTTTGAGCCAACCTGACATGACTTTCACAATAACAAACTATATTCATCAGACAATTATAAAAAACAACATCAGTTTCACTACACTTGGAACACTTACTGCACTGCAATATGTGCAGAAAATGCCTGAATGTTCAAATTGTTACCAAATATATAAAAGTTCCATGAAAATAGAAGCGGACCACAGTTTTCAATGATAGTGATGAGACCAAACCGAATACCAGTTTAACCTTGTCAGATCCAGGATCATTTACGAATAGTAATTGTATTTGTGTCTTTTTGCCCAGAACCACTTCCTAGTAGTCAATATCACATTCCGCAGTTCGAACTCTTTACTCTCCATAAGCTAACCTGTCCCTGTCTAACCTGTATATATATGGAATTACTATTGTCTATATTGCACACGTTCCTCTGTAAAATTTTGACATAGGCATACTCCGACATGCTAGTGTTCATCGTCCGAAGGATCCATGACCAACAGTAATGAGATTTAAACGAATGAGAGTATCTTCTACCTGACTTGGAACAGGTTACCAACATATTGGCAGTGGGTTAAACCAGTTTTACGGGATCCCAATCCTCCCACTTTGGAAAACACTCACATTCATTTAAAGTAGGCCTAAAACAAATTTAGCCCTTAATGTTAATGTACAGTTATAAAAGGTAATTACCTGACCATAGTTCACAGATATCATCCAAACAATGACAGTTACATTTCACCTGATGCAGGGTTCAGCTAAAAAAAAACTTATGTATCTGACAGCAAAAATACTGTGGGTCTCAATTACATACACAATATTGGTCTTCCTCTGAAACAACATCTGCTGGAGATCACTGAATGCATGTACCATGCTAACTTTTCAGTGGCACTTACTCGGACTTCGCGCCCTAAGACTTCGCGCATTAATTCTTTAGTGCACCCTTAAGCCACGAAGATGGAACAGCACAGACCTGTCACTTGTGTCAGTGGTTTCGGATTGTGTGGGCGCATGCATCATTGCATGCGTTGTTCATTTTGTATTGCACAAGTTATAATGAAGTTTTCATGGTAATGCACACAACATGAACGTAATTGTATAAATATTTCATTTTTGCAGGAAAAGTTATCGCAGAAGACCGGAGTACGTTTTGAAAGTGGTAAACCAAAGGTCGATCCGAAATGGGACACCCGACCGCGCCACGCTGACAGCAAGCGAGGGTGAGGGCGATGTAGCCCCAGTATGAGGCATCGAGCCGCTATGTTGGGATGGACGGCTGCCCATATTAACACCGTCGATGCCTCAATGGGGCTAAGGGAGACGGAGCTGTTGAGTGTTGGGCACCCTGCGGAAAGTTGGGACGTTTGACATTCAGGAGAGTATATTTTATCTGCCATTATATTTCCTAACCAGCGCACTTTATTATACCAGTGACTATATTTAAATATTCAAGAGATATCACGTTGCAAAATATTCGTGTTTTGGGGAGCATTTTTCTTCCCCGTTTTTTTTTTTCCCCCTAATCTTTCACAGTGAAAGTCCGACTATCGTCGAGACATAATTCATGACTGTAATTTTGTGACATGCTTTTAAAATTCAGATTGATTTTCTGCTGTTTGAATCGATCTATCCAGTAGCATGTAGAAGAGTGCATTAAAGTATTTAAAAAAATCTGCACACACGAACAGGAATAACAGAAATCGTTATTTTTTTTTAGTGTAAATACAAGAACCAGAAATGAGAACGCATGACCACTAATTGCATCTAGGCATCTGGCCCTTTGATTGTTCAAATTAGGAGGCAATGTGTACGAAAGTATTCTACAGTTTGTGGGATGTAGTAAGTTCAAATCTATTGCAGATTTGGATAATGAATACTATAGGTTCAACCGATAAGCACACGAGGGATTACCATAGGCAACTATGCGTTTCGTATAACTTTATGGTGACCAGGTGGCTTTTTGTACCTGGGAGAAGTAACACATAGGAGGTAGTGAGGACCATTTTGCAATTCCTCACAAAATATAGGCCTAAACCCAAATGCAACGGATCATTTCATTCCAGTTCATAAGTTGCTTTTGTGTTGCAGGCTATAGTTTGTGTGTTTGAGTTTTGAACTTACTAGTTCCTGGTGTCAAGGAGCTTTCCCAGCCTACATCAAGAAACTTGGTCATTTCATTGGGAATAATGTTAATACAGTATGCCTAAGTTACAATCTATTCACGATTTGGATAATGAATACACAAGGTTCAACCGACAAGCACACGAGGGGTCATCATATGCAACTATGCGTTTCGTATAACTTTATGGTGACCAGGTGGCTTTTTGTACCTGAAGGAAAGGAACACATAGGAGGTAGTGAGGACAACTCTGCAATTCCTCACAAAATATAGGGCTGAACACAAAAGCAACGGATAATTCCCTTCCAGTTCATAAAGTGCTTTTGTGTTGCAGGCTATATAGTTTGGGTGTGTGAGTTTTGAACTTACTAGTTCTTGGTGTCAAGGAACTTCCCCAGCCTACAGCAAGGGACTTTGTCACTGCATTGGGAATAATGTTGATGTGATAAGTTAGAATATATTCCAGATTGGGGTATTGAAAAAATAAGATCAATTTATGAGCACATTAGGGTTTGTACACATTCGCAAGTTGAGATAGAAACGGAAACGAGACTCATCGGAGATCATATGTGCTCCTCCCGCTCCCTATTCGCTTTTCAGATAAATAACGTGAAATCAAATGTAAATGTGTGACATTACTTGCATGTAACATAACTGAGATTAGCTTGTAAAATTAGGAACTCTGTGTAGCAGGAGAAAGCTTCGGCAATGATATCATCAGTCTGGCGTTAAAGTCTCAGAGGCGTGCAAGCATGCATTGGGTTCCGTCACCATGATCATAAAAATCATGCAAAATCTGCGTCACGTTTAGTCTGAAGCGATCATAATGGTAAGTAAGTTTGTTTCTTAGAAAAGACGTCAGTGTACAAAATTGACAGTTTGTTAGTCACGTATGCCAAATCATGCTTTAACGCTTATTTTTGGGTCAAATCACAGTATATACTACAATTCAATAATGGTTCTAAAAATATATGGGGCACCTGAGTACGATGATGCAGTTCAGAAAAAGACAAACCATATTATTTCAATATAAAAATACAATTATGAGATTGAATTTTTAAAAAAAATACGTCAGATGTTTACATATGACAAAATGTGTCGTTCCACAATTTCAGTGTTTGTCTTAAAATGCAGGGACATTTGAAATCTTACCTGCGAGGCAAATTAAATGTGGTTGTAGCAATAAGAAAGTTATGATAATTTTGATATCTTCATAAATTAATTTTTATATCCCGAGTAATGGTTTTTGGATGATGAATGCTGCTTGTTTTGAAGTATTTGTCATTTGAATGCTCTGTATTTACATCAGTGACAGTAAAAGAAACATTACAGGTAAGCTCATCAGACTGTAAAGTGTGTGAATGTTCCGGACGCCAGATTTAAACAGGTAAACAAAGTGTAACTGCTAAAATGTTTGCAAAAGTGATAAGTTCTTCAGTGCGGTTTAAAAGAAAAATATTGCGTGTCAGTACCGTAACGATAGTTCTTGAAACTGGAATGTCTTGTCATTCTTAAATCTATACCGTCACCAGTGTACCAGACAGGCCAGTGCTCATTCAAAATATTACGTGTAAGATTGTTGTTTTGAAGCTCAATAGTATCTAAGTTTTTATATATTTACACATAATGTTCTGTGGTACCAAGCACAAAGAAAATTTTGTAAAAATATTTTATTTGATGAAAACCCAGAAAATAACGTGGGGAAAATATACCAAAAAAAAGTAAATACATGTATAAGCAGTGAATGTGTTAAGCACTGTAAAATCTCTATGAAGATACCACTTGCTTTCACGAATGAATGATATATTTTCATCTTTCGCTTGGGAAAGATTTTTCATTTTTTTGGTGCGCTACTATCTAGGAACAGCGGCTCGCCGGAGAGCCACCTGAGGCTGTTCCAGTGCAAGTTAAATCAAGTGAAAGCCCCCTTCGGGTGTACGCCATGTTTGGGGTTCATGGTACGGGGAAGTATGGTGTAGTAATGGTGCTGTCCAGCTGCGTACAGTCCTCGTGCTGTCTTGCATGGTACAGTCGTCATACTGTCCAACTTGCTCTAACGTCCCCCCCCCCCCCGCACAATTTTATCTTTTTACATCTTATTTTATGCGTCAAAGGGAGGCTACCAGGTTGAACTCGATGCCCAGGAAGATGAAAATCTGCTCTGGCCAAAGACTGGACTTGGGTAGGTTCATTATCAGGCCCAGGCGTTGGTAGAGTTCCAGAATGGTGTGTGTGTGATGCTGCGAATCCAGGTGCCGAAGCCCTCAGATAAGCCAATTGTCCAGGTTCACATAAATGTGAAAGGCTGACTGTCTGTGTGAACCTGGTAAACACGAGCAGTGCCGTGGCAAGACTGAACGGAAGCTCTCTTGACTGGTATATTTGGCCCCGCAAATACGAACCACAGATACTTCTGTGAAGTTCCCCCCCCCCTCCCCAGCACATGGAACAACGTGTCCTTGAGATCCAGGGAAGCCATCAGCTCCATTGGCCATAAGGCTGCTGCCACAGACTGGGGTGTCTCCATCCGAAAGGTCGCGACTTCCAAGTAGGTGCTCTGCATCGACAGGCCTGACCCGGCGCCATCCTCCATCCCTCTTGGGGATCAAAAAGAGTAGGTTGTAGAAGCCAGAAAAACCTAGATCCTCTGCCAGTTGCATGGTGCGCTTGCTCCTAAGTGACTAAACCACCTAAAGGAATGCCAACGCTTTGTGGTCCGAGGTGGGTGGAGTGAACCACCATGGTTCTTGGCTTAACAGTGGGCTGTCTTTGACAAAAGGCAGCGTGTAGCCATATCTCAGAATGTTGAGGCCAAATGAACCGTCCATGCTGGACTCCTGTTGCGCGCGATATACAACAAGGAAGCCCCTCACACGGCACTGTGCGGAGTCGAACAAGGTGGCGGTTGGCAATCCTGAGAGCTCTTCCGAGATATAAAGGGCCGAGGCTTTCCCGACTTCTTCCCTCTACCGGAAGGCTTGCCCCTCTCAGGTCCTTGCATCCCAGAGGGAGTACAAATCGACGGACAGGTAGACGTGGTCTCAGGGTTGAAGCGGCCAAGGAAAACGACTGAGCAGTCAGTCAGTGCCTTGGAGCGTGCCTGGTCAGCTGGTACACACACAGTGATGCACTGGTTTGCATGACACTTGCTTGTCCCAGCGTTTGGACCCGGAGGACCAAGATCACAACAGCTGCAATCTATGCTTGGCTGACTTCTTTGGCACAGAAACCAAAGAAGAAACAGCCTGCTGAGAGGTGGCAAACAATGCACGCAACATCTCAGCCTGCTGCATCATGCTCTGTGACATCACCTCCAAAGCATGGACAACCTTTGGACTAGTGCCAAGAGCAGATGTGGCTGTTGTTTGGGGCAGAGCAAAACCCCTATGTGGTGATCCCTTGCTACTGGACTTGCGACTCTGATGTCTCTTCGCCTTCTCCCAAGGGGTATCAGGAGTAGACATCCGTCATCGGGGAATGCGGACAAGCCGGAGCAAGTCTACGCTCTTTCCCATCAGCCACATAAGTGCGGAGGAACCGAAGTAAATTACTTTTTTTATGGGGGGTCTGTGGCGAAGATTCAATGCAGTCAGTCCTCTCAGATTGGCATTTGGCGGCTCTAGCAACCTGCCGCCTACTCCTTGCATGGTCAGACCTTCTCTGTGCCTGTTCATAGAGCAGCCATTTGTCTTCTCCCCATTCCTGTCAATATCTGCAAGTTTACTCACAAGAGACAACTTGACCCAACTGCAGGGGACAACCATAGCAGTGAGGATGGTCATCCCAAGACGCCATGTAGTGGCTCCGTAAGTCCAACTTTTGTCTGTGATCCAATATAAAAGGACAAGGATGCGGACAAAGTGGTCACTGGATCAACACCCATGGACTGCTTCCGAAAGGAGGCAATAGCCTGGATGTACTGCTTTCCCTCTCTCTGCATTCTGTTTGCCGGGATGCCATCTTGAAAATCTAAGCACAAGTCAAACAACCAACTTTGCCCCTAGTATTTCAGTGGTACCCCATCACAGAAATCAGCTATCCAGGTGTCCGTAGTTTCCCAAACTGCAAGAAAATTTTTTGCAGAATAGGGCATGCGTAAAGCACAATTGCAGAGAGTGTGAATGAAAGTTCACAGAGCATCAACTCTCAAGGCAAGCCAGAAATGGCACTCAAAAGAGGAACGAGGAGAAGGGGAGCATTGGCACCTGGATTCACCATCAGTTCCACAAGAAAAGACACATGGCGCAACAGGACCATCAAGTTTACTGGATCAAGCGAGTCAAACTTGACTTAAATTCTTGGGTGTCATGCCCAGCCACAGAGATCCTGGCAAGGGTGGTTGAGAGATAGCGTTATGCAACTGTATTTAAAAGGCAACTAAAAGTAGGTTTAGGCTTTGTCAGTGTTGTCAAGCTGAAAATCAGCAAAATTTTGCTGTAGCTTTTTTTCCACTTCTTTACACAAAAAACACTTATTTTGGAGAAAATCTGTAGTAATTTTGAAGAGCAAAAGTTTGCTACAATGCTCCAGTTGGACAGCCTTGTGAAGTTTGGTGGCCCCAATTTTTTCTGATTAACATAAGCCTCCAATAAAGTTCACTGTATCAGGCAAGGTTTTACATTGACATGGAGGATGACACCAATAACATTATTGACAGATACCATTCTTTGTTATAAATGCAAAATGTGAACCATGCTCCCCCAGATAGTGCCTGCAATGAGCTAAAAAAACACAAAGGGCATAGTTTATAATATCTTTGCCATTTTATTCTTTCCTGTGAGTTTGCATGGACTCTGAATTGCCTTGGTCAAATTGTGCTACTCGGATATATCACATACATACGCAACAGTAACAAACGCATCATAACACATTTAGTGTATGTACAGCATCAGTGATAACACACCTGCAGTAACTTGTAACACACGACAACATACTTCCATTTCCCCAAGAACCAGACAGTAAAACCATTTTATCCCCCAACGCTTTCCTCCACAAAATCAGTGCAATACATTATGTGTTATATAATTAGTCATTATCTTTACCAATAGAAACTAAATGTTTTAAACACCAGAGAAAAAAAATCCCTATAAATTAATAACAATTATTCTAATTCACTATCACATCATGTCAAATCCAAGTCACTCTGGCTACTTGTGTGTCATCTGAGACAATGTATCTTCAAACACCATCCATTTGAAGACCATCACTTTCTATAAATTTGTGCATTGTTCTTTGGTTTATGAACAAGCAGATTAATGAATCAGCGTATCACTACAGGAACTCTACAGCACTTCCATGGTATTGTGATACAAAACCAAATTGTAGACTGCAAGAGAAGTGCACAACCGTATTGCACATCAAGTGAAGCAAAAACTGATCTTGCAAGTGAATTAAGCAAAACATGTTGAACATGCATGAAGTTAAAAACATTCTGCACTTGTGGACACTAGTTGGAACCTCTTAGGAAAACATGCAAACACAGAGACGGATATAAATCTGTTAACTGCAGCATTAAAAAGAAAACATTAAACAAACAAAAAAAAACACAAAAACATCCAAAGTGGGCCACTTAGTGGCTTTATGCACCAAAGGTAGTTAAAAAAAAAAACAATAAAATATGTTTTAATGGTGGTTCTGTCAACATAAATAACTGTCCATTGCAATCTGGACCCACCCTACTGTACATAAATAACAACTTTAAAAAGTAGCTTTGGCCTTGCAAGCCGCATAATCAAATTAGCCTTAAATAGCAGCTTGTCTTGTGGACAGCTTTACCCTGTGTGCTAAGGCAGGACAAAAGTTGCTGAATGTCATGTTCCCCACTTCAGTGGTCTCATTTTATTTCATCATCAATGAATATATTATGACAAGGAACCCATGATAGATGTAGGAGAAGCACATCTCAGGTGTACAGTTCTGCTTTGCATAGTTTTTATGTGCACAGCCCAGCTCACAAATAGCCGAGGTGTAAAGTCTTTCAGTGCCAATCATGTCTAAAGTGGATCTACTGAAGTGAAACTAGTCTGAATTATCATTTGGATCTGGGTTTCATATTCCTCATCAAAAGACCTTTCATTCAAGTACCAGTATGCCTATACTTCCAGAGAGAATATCGCAGGTCAACAGCTTTTCTCAGCACGCACTGGGCGCATTGCGCCCAATATGCACCAAAAAAAGCTGATGAATCAATCCAAAATTTGGCACTGAAAGGGTTAATACAAGAAAGAAAACAAACTGCAAGTCTTTTGTACTTCCCTACCCCAAATTAAAATACCATGCAGTGAAATACTAATTTTGCAAATACTTGCCTGTTATCATGCAATACGAATGCCGAATTTGTGCACACCTTATGGTGCAATTCTACTTTTTCCAACCAATCAACCCCAAAAATTGTCACTTTGTTCATACCCATTGGGATCCAAAAGAAAATTGGGGGGGGGGGGGGGGGGCACAGCAAGAGAAAAAGAGCATACCAAACAGCTCAATGTCTGGATGCTATTATTATTATTATTATTATTATTATTATCATTAATTATTATTATATATACAGTGGAATCTCCCTACTGCGACCACCTAAGGGACTGACAAAAAGTGGTCTTTACAGGGGAGTGGTCTTAATGGGGAATATAATTTAATTAAGGATAAACAAAAACAGGTATGTAAATCAGTGGTCTTAATATAGAAATTGTCTCTATATGGAGGTGGTCTTAATTGCAGATTCTACTGTATATAATTTTATTCTTTCATTTGTTTCCTTATCCCTTTGGCTATTCTACTTTGTCATGTTGGTTTCCATTGGCCATTCTACTTTGTCATGTGTGTTTCCATTGGCCATTTCTCAGGGCTATGGAATCAATATAAACCTAAGTAAGGCACAAGGCCCATTGGCTTGGGGCCATCCAAGAAACTGACAAGGCTGTCAGAGACAGCTGGTGTTCTGAGTCAGCTGAAAAGGGCAGGTGATGATGGGGTTTGCCTTTATAGAGATTTTGTATGAAAATTTGACCCCCAGGAGGAATAGTTTGCAAGATTTGCAAAATTTCAGCTTCAATATGTTTGTAAGTGTAGACAGGTATTAGCGAGCCCCACCTGGTGGACAAGCACAAGAAGACAGCAAGAATCATACAGATCAACTACTGTTTGCACAGTAGTATTTATCTGCAGTGTATGTATGAATATATGAACTAAAAGATAAAACCATTCTGGCACACAAATTTCAAAATTTTTCACCATACAACTGTCTCTTTTTTTCTTTAATCTCCCCAATCATGTCCATGTTACACTAAACATAAAGGTGGCTGATCTCTTTCACAATGCAATGTATGTATTATGATAATACAATCTCAAATGGAATGTTAAAATGTACATGTACTAAGTGTAACTTTTCACTTAAAATGACAGTTAAAAGTGTTCTCAGCTTGGTAAAACAAAGTACTTTTGCTCATTTCACTTCAGCATGCATGTTCTGGGCTGACCCAAACTTGGGCATCATGTGATTGGAATGTTACCAAAGTTGCTTTCTAGCTATATTATTATAAATATTTTCCGTTGCAAGTGACCCCCTTTGCTGTTCAAGAAGACCTACATTTTGCTACCAGAACTGATAAATGCACAACTTATTGGATAAACCTGAATAAACCCAAATACTGACACACACTATATTGACATAACTTCAACCTAACATTTCCAAGCACACATAACTTCTAAGTGATGCTGGCAATGTTGAAAATTATGACGAATTCATGAATTTTACAATGAATGAAAATATCAGATTGGTTTCACAGTACAGTACTTATTGCAAACATGACCTATTTAAGCATCAATGTTAAAGCTTCCTTGAGCCAACAGGTGGATACCTATATGAAAGTTCTTTGTAGTTTTACAATATTCAAAGTATAATTTACCGTGATGACTTCAACTTTTTTCATCAAGTGTTAGTTAATATTTGGTTTTATAACACAGTTATATTTTTCCCCAAATAAGCTTCACACTGTTGTCATGATATTTTTTGTCAAGCGTTAGTTAATATTTGGTTTTATAACACAGTTATATTTTTTCCCCAAAAAAGCTTCACACTGTGTCATGATATTTGTACAAACCATTGGCTTTCTGGATCAAATTGTTGACATGGTTTCTTGAAATTAAAACTGCAGGTACATTTCACCAAAACGCCATGAATTTCCTCGTTATCAAAACTTTAACACATATACTGTGTGGTGTTATGATGCATGAACCAGTTTTTACGTTTTCTATGGGATCACGATTCAAGTTGCCTAAATTGTATCGGACACCGTTCATCTGCTGCTTGGAGTGTTCGTCTTTATTGCGCTGGTAGCATAGAGGACCAGCCTCACAAATATAAGCAGACAGCGGCATGAAACGTCCTGCACAGAATTTCATCCTCATTATATACATACACAAACAGCATGAAAAATATGTCCGAGACACCTTTCTGTTAAATATGATTCAAGTTCCCTATAAATCCTTACTAATTGTTCAACATCAGTTTACAGATATATGGAAATGTATATACATAAAACTTTGCGAGCATTTCAATTTCAAAGTTTTATAGAGTATAATTACTTCAATAAATTCATAACAAATTGCACTAGTGAACTTTCTACTGGTTTAAAGATCCTACAACACCTGGTGTGCTGAAAGGGGGCAATGGGCTGGCAGCACTTAGGCATAGATTTTTGTTGCTAGAACAATAGTCAGGGCGAAAGTGTCCTTGAGCATATCCTAGCCCACTGCCCCCCCCCCCCATGCCTGTGGCATACTGAGGTGTATACTAGCCTCTTCGAGAGAGATTAGAAATACCAGTAGATGTTCTTACACAAGTGATGCTATGTTCCATCACAAAATAACTGAAACAAATAATCCTCAACTCTGATTGCTTTTCTTCAGAGACAATACCAAAATGCCACATACTGTACTGAGATTGGTTATATTATATGTTTTGTAACAAGGCCTTAGCAATTGACCATAAGATACCAAATATAGTTATATGGCACACCCAGGGATATAAACACTTTTTTTCCCACAACACAGAGCTGACACATGAATGTGTACTAAAAAATTTGCTTGCAAAATTTATCAATTAGGCTATTTAAAAATTTTTAAAGCACGTTTTTTGCTTCATATTCTACAGGAACCAAGGGCATAAGGTCTAACCCCCACTCCCCCCACCCCCCAAAAATCCTTAAAAAATGAAGAATGGCCCAAATACACAAAATTAAAGCCCTGGTCTCCTATTCAACAAAATGGAGTTACCAAATTGAATGTTAATAGTTAATACCAAAATTTTCACTTTAGATCTTGAGAATTGTTGAGCCACAGGGCTTTTTGGAACACCCTGTTAGGAACACAACATACCAGTTTTGCTTGACCTAATTTAGCACAAATTTACATATCCAGTGCACACTCTTTATAATGGTGGGGGGGGGGGGGTGTCCCCAAGAGCAGACAGACCCTGTTATAGTAAAACTGCCTGACACTGTGGGGACTTTTAACATGGAAGCAATGGCAAACACACTTCTGCAGGAGGAATGGCCCCCAAAATGAAACATCAGAAACCCCTTATAATGAAGGATGCTACAAAGATTGAGTACTGTATTTACAAGTTTAGAGTATAAATTTTTAGATCTCAGAACTGGCCACAAAAGATTGTCTTGTGTCAGTCATTATTATGATGATTCATCAATGCAAATTTTACAAATATGAAATTTGTAATAATAAGTAAGATATACCAATTGTATAATTACAAAATTATAACAAGGCTGGTTATAATATACATGTCCCAACATGCTCAACCTATTAACACATGATGATAGTTGTCTTTTTTTTTCTTCTTTTTTTCTAGCTGGTATGCCTAACTTAACTCCTTTTGATCCCCACTTTTAATGACCTAAACAGAAGTCATCCAGAATAGATTTCACAGATATTCCTTAAAGCCAACCTGCTAAAGAACTCTTCAAAATACATGAACATATTAGATCAAATATGAATTCTCAAATTGTTTCATAAATTCTCTTGGAACCCTATTGACTACAGTTGTAGTTAGTGTCCACACTAAACCTAAAATGGTCTCTTTATGACGGTGGCCTTAATTGGAGATTCTACCGTATGTGTACGATACAAAGATTATCCTATACTATGACTGTTTCTATAATTGTCCAATTTGTCATATGTGTACATGACATGTTTTATGCCACAATTCACTCCACTGTTTGTCACAAAACTGTCAATTGCTTTATTTTCGCATGTATAAGTTTTCACAGTTTTTTTTAATTTTTGACATTTCACTGTAGTTTTAATTTCACTGTTTTGGATGTAATTCCTATCAAACAATGTTAAAATCCTATTTTACTGTATTTTTATTTTCACAGTTTTGTGCCATCAGTGAAATAAGCGAAAATAAGAATACAGTGAAATTACATTAAGTAGAATTTGTTTACGGTTGCCAATTCCCTCTTTTTTTTTCTTGCCAAAAATAAACCTTAAAGCACCTCATATGTTCCATGGAGTGGAATCTTATCTACAAAGTCTACAAGCCGCATTATTTATTGGACAATAGTAGCTAAGCAACTTTCACCATGTCAAAATGATGACCAGAAAGCAAATACTAGCAAGTTTTCCCAAACGTGGCCCACCACATAGTTTAACATTATTTACTTGGCACTGATACTCAGTAGAACACTCCCAGATATGTGGCCACAATGGTACATTTTGTGGCGACTTTTTCATCGATGTTTTCCTGGACCCTGCAGTACAACAGCTTAACAGGCATTGTCCCAAGCTGACTATTTCAAGCAACAAAGTGGAAAAATACAGCAATTGAACAATGGAGTTAACCCCCATCAAAAGGAAGCCCTTAATACAAATATGCCACAGATGGGTCAACTTCAGAACTGTATCTTCAGGGTGTACATTCACTTCATAAGTGGGCATTTGTATTAAAGCCACAGCAAAGAGTGCATGCACAGTCATTTTCAACACACATCAGGTCTACACACTGGTCGCCAAAGCAAAGGCTTCCAATGCAATTAACAATATACATTACTTGAGTATAATTTTGCATACATGGATAGATGCCAAATAAAATTAAGTGTACACTCTGTTGTCATAGCGTTTGGCCAGTTTTGTTAGCATATTTGCTCTCAAGGATTGGGTATATCAAGGGAACCATGCACATGCAGGGATATGCGGAATTGAAAATCTGGAAACAGTACACTGCTTCCATTGGCTGACAAAACTGTTTCATGTTGTGCAAAATATGGCCACAATGTACAACTGTGCCCACACATTTAAGACTGGTCCATGACCAACCCATACTTGTCTCCATAAGTAATGTTAAGATGCTGGCTGTGTGGGCACATTTGGGAAAACGACTTCAATGGCCACACGCATGTACTTTCATGAAAATTTTTATGACAGTTGTAGGTGTACTTTACGGAATGTACAGACACTGAGTCCCTTTTATGAGATTGTGAATCCGAAGTTCACATACACGTATTCATTCAAAAGAATGGTGCTAGCTGCAGACCAGTATTCACTTGGTCTCTTCTGCCTGTTACCAACAATAGTATGAACATACAAGTCAATTCACAATAATATACAATAAATACATGTACAAAGCACAAACCCCATATGACCATCAAGGTCTTCACCACAAAACTGCTCAATAAGTCTAACTGCCCACGTAATGAACACTTTGCAGGACAAGATCTGCTAGTGTCCCCAGATGACAATGAAGAAAATGTGTGGTGTACGTCAACATCTGGATGAAAGTTTGAAGATGTGACCATAAGCTTACATGTTGGCCAAACTTTTTTATTCTCTCATAACCATTATAACAAGCAAGAAGATTGCACACAGTGTGGAATTTTTGTTTTTACCTTAAGTTAATTCGATTTTTCTAAGATATGGTAGTAAATTTCAACTTTTCTTGAAGCTCATTAATAAAGGACTACCATAGGAATTTGAAAATATGTGCACAAAATGTGGATTAATTTCAGATTTTAAACCTCAAAATGTGTTCTTTCATGAGCAGAAAGGCTGTAAGTGCATCTGGATGTTCCACAAAATAACATGCTCTAATTTACAATGCTAATGCCTGTAGTTTTTTAGTTTTTTAGGGGGTGGCAACAATAAAATCTGAGGTCTCCCTCTTCAATTTTCAACTTTGTTGATTAAGAAAGATTGAAACAACAGCTATTTGTGTTTCTGCTTAATGCCTTATATGGACATGTCCATGGTGCATTCAACTATTGTCTCAAAATTTCACCAAAATAACATGTATCTCTGGAATTTTCTTTTGGATCGCTGCATCAGGTTTGGAATAAATTCCTGTCTTGTTTGTACCTTTGATACTTGCCCCATTCATTTTTTGGAAATCTTTAGTGATCCATGATGTACTGCACCAAAATTCACGTAAGTAGAAAATAAATAAAATGCTATTGTTGACACTATTTTTCCACCCTAAACTACATGCTTTGGTAAATACGTAATGTTGTGCGATGTCTAAAAAAATTTCAAGTGAGATATGTAAGCAGCAATGTTAAGTACGATTAATCCTGACTGGTTTAGTGCAGTGTGGAGCTTGGCACTTCTATCACAATGTCTCTGAGCTGTCATGCTGGCAAACAACAGTGCTGCCACCTAGGCATCACCTTGCTCAATTAGTGGCACCTTGTCCTCTGTATTTGGTTTGCTGGCAATGTTGGAATTTTCTCCCCCATTCTTCTGTGGCATTGCGAGAACCATTCTACAGGAAAAAAAAGTATTCCTGGTTAAGAAATTCCCTTAAAAATGTGGGATAAAACTTAAGTAACATTGACAACATCTAAATCGGGTCAACAGTAGGATTCTTGTGACCCTCTCATACTTTTCATTTTTTGAAAGGAAACAAAAACCTGGTTTTCTTTTGTCCTCTCTTCAGGTCTTTATTCATTTCAGTTATACACCAGTGACACCCTTTCAAAACTTAACACAAGAACTTCATATTTTATGCAATATTCAATACCCTGTGGACTCTAAAACAGCTAATAAACAGGTATATACATATAATAATCAGAATCTGATATTCTATTTTAATTGTGCATTGGATGTGTCAAAGCAACCAAAAGACTCCCAACTGAGAATATGACTGTCACTATTAGATTAATAGTGGAATTTAGGACACCAGATAGCAGCATTTGATGGTGTTTATTGGCACAGATTTGGTCATTTACTTAACAAAAGCTTCATATGGGTTTGTTCTTATGCAAACAAGTAAACTTATGCAAATTATCACCCTCAAGTGCTGCCCCCTGGTGTCCTAAATGGGTCTATTAGTAGAAGCAAACACATGGGAATAGAGCAAAAATATAATCTATGCCCTAGTCGGCCTTTGAAGTACTTAGGGCAACACTAATACAATCTTTAAGTATGATGAAACTATCATGTACACTTGGATCAAAACTTCTGATAATTTGTTCCCTTATATTTGTCAATGTATGGCACACCTACCTATGTAACCACTGCTGACATACAGAGGCTGTGAGCAGGAATACAACACAGCATTTGAAGATCACAGCCATAGGGAGATTCTGAAAAATACCAGCAAATATAATATCAGAATCACTCATACATGTACACTGCAGTCACACTTGTTATTTCACCCACCAGACATACACACTGACCCTTGTTATAACACTGAATGATGTGATTAGGCCAGCTCAGAGGAACACACACACATGTATATATATATGTGTGCGTGTGTGTGTACTCAACAGGTACACAAGAAATCAAAAACATATCTTTGAATAATGCCTAAGTCTACGTATCAATCCCAATGCTTATGCTACTAAATGATCATTTCAAGGGCATGACAAATTTTACATGCTTGAAACATTGACTGGACTCCAACCTGGGATTTGAGGGAAAATCCAGGGCGGGGATAATCTTAGATGTATCCCTAAGTGTTCGTTTATGCTAATTTATCTCATAAGGTGAGTAATTACCCTTGGATGTGCTTGCTGGTACTGATTTTATTTTGAAGAGAAAGTGGTTTCCTTTGTTGTTGCTATGGGATGGACTTTTTTTAATCAATCAGTGTTGACAATTACTATTTATAAATATGAGATAACAGGTTCACAAAAGGAAGCTTTACTTGCTGGACAGTGCTTCACGGTAACTGTTTGTAGCATGAGATTAGCCAATGCATAATACTCCACCTTGTTCTTTCATGTGTGCCACTGAATTATTTCTGTACACCCCAGTTCCTGTTCTAATTATAAGTGACCTCTAGTCATAAGTGCCCGATTTGGCCAGATGCCATGGGTGGTCACTTAAGATGGGTTCTCCTGTATCACCAAACTCAGGACATTAATGGTGTGACACTAAAAAAATGTACTAAAAGTTTGAAATACTCCAAAATTAAAGGACAAGTAAAATTTCATATTTTCATCTTTCACTGCCATGATATACATATGTATTTATAAGCTAGAGCTGTAGTATGATATATTAAATGATAAACATTTGTACCATGGAGCACCGACACCCTCCATGGCAAATGCCCGTTGAGACCTTCAGGCTACATGTATATACATGTAAGTGCACAAACCCAATGCAGATGAAGTTCATTTCTTCAATATTTACCTTCCCTGGCAGTCTCCAATAAAACTGCCACAGATTATGGCATGTAATAAATACCATAGCTACAAAATTACATGAACATTTCTTTCCCATTTTTTTTTTTTTTTTTTGGTTTATATCTTGCTATGACCAGTGAAGTTGACAGCTGTAAACTGTGTGTGGCATTTGACACCTTGTGGCTCTTATGTCCTTATCCAACACCTCCCATGAAAGAGAGGTCCTAAGTGTGATGCCTGCATCCATATGTCAATTCAGATGATATGGCAACTCTCCTGAATGCAGGTGATGCTGCATAGACTCCATCAGTGGTTTGAAGTAGGGGACAACATAAAAAGCTGTATTTTATGAAGCAAAGCCAAGTAAAATACCGCTTCCTATGTGTGACCTTTATGCTGCAGTCCACTCTAACCAATGACCAACCAGTTACATTTATTGGGGTTTCTATTCAACAATGTTGCAAAGTTATGTCACTCCAACAAAGCAAATGAGAGACTGGTAACTTCTGCTGGATAAGGAGGTGCTACCACCTGGTGGCTAATCTGTAAACTATATAGCTTAACTGATGAGCTGTGATGGGGATTTTAAACATGTCAGGCATCTTGTACTTTGTTGTCAGGCAAGGACGTATTCTCTGTAGCTCTGCACATGATCAGGGACTAAATGTTAAGTAAATGCCATGATGCTATTAATGAACTTTGTAATTAGCCAAAAATACAGTTGAGTGAGTCTAATGCACTTCCTTTGCATCTTCAGGTATCACTTGACCTAATTGTGTAAAACATAAAGCTGCAATTCAGATCTTATTTTACCTGCAATATATGCTGATGCATGAAGACTTCGGAATCAACTGATAACTTAGCCCCAAACTGGTTTCTTTCATAAAAAAAAACCTCCTCAAGAAATTTGCATGATACACTTTGTTTAGCCTGGGCCTTATATTTCCCCCATCATCGAAATGCTGAAGACAAAGACGTGTTCTCACCTGAGTAAGGATTACAACCACAATGAGATTGAGAGGTATCCTGAAGAAATTCATGATTGTGGCTCGTGCTGAAATTCAAGAAAGAAATCATGACTCATTTTATCATGATTACAAGGTATTAATCCTTCCTCACTTAGATCACCCAAAAGGACCCTGATGTTAACATTGTCATCTGCTTTAATATTTTGCTTAAATTCCACATCAAATCTATCAGTGCCAACTATGACTTAAGTTGAACTACTTAACAAAAAATGCTGTGAATTATAATAAGAGTGCTAGATTCATGTTCCTTGTATAATGGCCTTTCATTCAAGTAACAGCATGCCTACAGCCAGGTATATACATGTACAATATAACCAGGTCAACAACTTTCCTCTGTGCACCCAAAGCATGCCAAGGAAAGCTGTTGACTCAGTCCAAAATGTGGCACTGAAACAGTTAACGGAAAATATTTTTACAAAGAATTGTACATGTAGATAAGACCTATGTTTTAGCCTTTGAAAATAAAATGGCTTTCCATATCCTGGTGGGAATATTAAAAGGAAGTATCAGGCTGATAGCGTATAGAGCTTTATGGTGTTGCTAAGGTCAACTTTGAGGAGAGGCTGACAAAGAACTTATGTCGTACACTGTAGTAGACAGACCCAGAACTAAAAAAAAAAATATATTTTGTATGTACTTACTGGCCTCGGGAACATACTTGCCCCTCATGGTACTAAGTGAGGGCCAAAATATACCTACACACATCTCAAACAGCAGGAACCCTGAGAAAATCAGCAACTGATTCTGATAAACAAAAGACAAATAAACAAGTTAATCAGTATCAGGCTTAAAACATATCAGTCATTCACACAAACTGTATGTACATATACATGTATATGTGCATGTGTTGCAAAAGCTATCTGTGTTGAATGAAGCGAATTTCAGTCACATTTTACCGGGAAAGTTTGCTATTATTTACAAAAATAATTGATAAATAATAATGTCTGGTCCACAGACAAGGCATTGCGTTATAGAATCTCTCCACTGGAAATCAAACAAAATGAACAAACTTTCATTGAGAAGCTCAGTTGCTGTGCAATGCACTTACAAAAGTTCTCTTTGAGCACCTGGATGAGGCAGTGTACAACCTAGGTAGTCTCGGAGAAATTTATGATACGTTTTTATTTTCTAATCCATGGCACAAACATAAAATTTTAACCACCATGTTGTCCGTTTTGCACCATACGTTCATGTTTGCTTCCAGAGAAGACCAAGTTCTGTGTTATCTCTACTACACCCAGTGAAGTAGACAGAACATGCAGCTTGGGTCTGCTGTGGAGGCAATGTACATGCAAGTGCAGACATTAATCCTCTGCCTACCAAGTGAACAGCTTTCCTTGCTGCAAGGAAGGCTGGTGAACAACCGCAAAATCATTGCTCCATGAAAAAGTAGAAGCAGCCACCGTTTATGACACTAACCAATTCTGACAGTGGTTAATGGGAAAAAGTTGCATGGCGATACATACATATAGGCTTCAGTGCCCAAGGGTTAATTCACACAAAGACTTACCCCTGGGAACAATATGGGTGGCAGTAGAGCCAAGGCTGCTAAAAGCAACACAGGTCTGCAAGCAAAACATCACAACAATAAAACCATCCAATAATAACTTACATCTACTCTGGTGTATTGACAAATGACAAAAGGCCAATCTTTAGGCAATGTCCAACCATTTTTGGATAATTTTGTTCATTTTCACATTTGGGGATATCTTGGTACATATAGTTCTAGTCCCAATACAAATGGAAGAAACTAAAAAAATACTGTGAATACTATCATGGTAGTGAATGAACTGTGTTAACCTTTCAATCTTGATTGGAGACAATAAGCATTTGCACCAAAATAAAACATCCAGTTCATGTGGATATTTCTGTAAAACTAATTATCTGAATTATCTGATTTTGATCAAACAAGGACTGCTTTACTGTAAAAATTCTTTGGAGCAAAAACGTATCAGATTTCCAAATAAATGAACAGCTCTTTTCGAAATGTGTGTCAAAAATGAAGAGTCCACCAAACTTTATCAATTTGCACCAAAAAAAAAAAAAAGAAGCCATTTTGCAATTTTTATCACCATTGTGAAAAAAACAGATGCCATTAGCAAAAATCTCTGATACCACTTTCTAGATACATGTATTGAGATCATAATAGCACATATTTGACTATTTCATCTTGAGTATTTTTCAAGAAATATCCAAAATTTTACCAAACCCGCCCCCCCCCCCCAACACACACACACATTTTTACCCGAAACACTCGTGTTTCTACAACCTAAAAATGTAAAGTTCCATTTTCAGTATACGCAGATTCTGCAAAGCCTTGTGGTCAATTAAGTATATATTAGGTTTATTACGTAAGGATATATATTTCTATGATATTCCGCTTAGCAGTGAAGTCACTTTGCCAGGTTGGACATGACCTTAAGTTCCTGAAGATGCGAAACATGTTAAAAGATGTTTCAGAACTACATGTAAGCTGAGAACTATGTGTTTACACAAGCTTCTTTACTGTCATGCATTTGTCTCGTGTTCTCATTAAGTTTATCATGGTCTTAAAATTTAAGCAATATTATTGATCATAAGTTCCATACAAATCAAGATAGTATACTTATAAAAACAAATACTGATCAATATCATTTTAAGCTGAACCACTGAGAAGTATGGGAAATAACATGCATGGGATCATTGCACTGTTTTTATTTTATATGCACACATACACCTGTGTTGTATGTCTTGGTACCTAAAAATGTTTCTCATGACTATACCTTGGACTGGGTTTAACTTTAACTTACGTGAAATAAAACTTACACACTGGCAATACACTACCATGTAAGTCACACTTACACAATTCCACGAGTACAAGTTGGAAAATGAATCAGAATGACAGCCCCCTAATGAGGCCCTAATGTCGAGACTACCCCTCTTCAAAGACCACCTTCCTAAGCACAAAATATTGATATACAGTGGTACCTGCTATTTACGACCGCCCCTAATGCCAGACGAAAGTGGTCACATCTTGCAGGTGGTCTTTAATTGCAGGTAGATTAACAAAGAAACAAGTGTCTAGTGTCTGGTATGGGTGGTCTTAAAAACTAATGTGGTCTCTCATGAGAGGTGGTCTTTCGAGCAGGTACCACTGTATTATCATCATATTTCCCCTTCACTGGATACCATCCCTTTTACAAGACGATCTTGTCTATGTGTTGGTGGCCATGTAATCAGATCAGATCCCAGATTACAAAAGCTCATTCAAGTTTATTTGTACTCAAGTCCCATATTTCTTGGCCTGATACATACATTTTAATGTTGTTTTAAGCAGGAGGTATTCATATTTAACTATTTTAACCACATGGCTGCTCTAGTTCCCTCAGATGTGAGGCAACAGAACTATGCTTCCACCATGATGAGAGCACTTGTACCAGTTCTGTTACTTACCTGTCCAGTAATAACATTTTTTTCTAAGAAACAAATGAAACGTTCTAAATATGTTCAGCATCATGTGTGTTTTACAACCTAGTAAATGCCTCTTCCTAAGCTTTTTGCTTTGTTTATTTGTCACTTTTATCATGGAAGTTTATTCCACACTTTTTTTTTCATGAATCTGCTCTCCCTCCCATTAAGTTCCTTGCTGCAACCTAGGTGGCAACACAGGGTACCAGTTAATGTGAATACCTCCTGTTTCTGAGGCAAATGCATCTATGGACTCAAATTCAGCAGTTCCTGCATATTTCAATCACTACTTACCTCATGAATGATTCTACGCTACTGTACTTAGATAATAATTTGAATACAGATGAACCAATCATCACAGCTACCTATAAAAACAAAGAAAGAATAAATCTTAAAGATATTTATTTTTTAAATAGATCAATGCTAGAGTGATTACATTATGATACAGGTATTCCATGTGGAGAAAATCCTACTTTGACAGTCAGCTTTAACATGCTCAGAGCATCCCAGCAAGCATATGTAAAGCTGGCTGGAATTATAGGAAAATGATAAATGTCATTGTATAATTGAAGTCTATAAGGTACATATGCATGCTCATGTTAGTGGGCTTCTCACAACAGTATCCGTAATTGGCTGAATATTGGTTATAAAGTTAACATAGATAAGACTGTGAAAGACCATTTGTATTAACCCTTTCAGTGAAAGAGTTTGGACTGAGTCAACAGCTCTTCTCGCCGAGAAAAGCTGTTGACCTGGGATATTCTCTCTTGAACTAAAGACATGCTGGCAGTCGAAAGAAAGGTCTTTTCAGGAGGAATACCAATCTGGGATCCTAATGATAATTCAGACTTGTCTTACTTAAGTTGATTGACTTTAGATGTGATTGGCACTGAAACAGCCAACTGTATGGAGAAGGCTTAAGAGGAAGATTCCACTGTATATGGTTTTGAATGGAGAAGTCTTACTGAAGAGATTCTACTGTACATGTATGGGTTTTTGCATGAAGAGATCTTAATTTTTTGGCTATTAGACGTAACTTCCTTAACCGCACCATTTCCACACTTCAATGCACTTCATTTCCTATTAAAGTGATGCTGAGTTGTGATTGATACGATACATGTACATATCAACTTTCAGTGCAAGCACTATAATGTAGCATGCCACTCTGAAGGTCCCGTTTAAATAGAGCAGACCTTTTTAGGTGGCATGTAACTGAGACGTGTGCCAAGTGTACTGCTCTCCAATCAAATTTTTGTTGCAATTAAATGAAGACAAAGACACTGAGGTCAAAAACTAATTTGCGGTTACTATGATGCAGCATGTTCCAAATTGACGGGAAAACAAGTCTCAGGGGTCCTGATCTGGGCACCTTTGTTCTTTGCACCTTAGATCACGTCTCCATGAAGTAAAATTTAGCACAACCCAGAAAGGAGTTATGCTCAAAAAAAAATTCATAACCCTTGTTGCTTCAGGAAATCCACTTTTACAGTGCTGTATCTGTTGCTGCCAAAAGTTGCATAAACTGTTACCATATTGGTGTATTTTATGTATTGTCTTCTATGGACTTTTTTAGTCTGAAATACAACTTATCTTAGCTTATCTTACTGTAAATAGATCATACACCACTGCTGATACACGCAACTTCTGCATGAAGGAAACTATGTGTCACATGATTTGTCCAAGCCTAAAATGACAGCAGATATATCACACTGTTTTGCTCTGGAGCAGCCCATGGCAGATACACTATGCGTATGACTTTCAAAGTATTGTGTGTGCTTGACATTTTCCTCGACAGCTTTTTAAAATTCAATCAAGAAGTAGCAAATTTTTTATAAGGTCCACCACATTGAATTATTTTGCTTTACATACAGAAACGCAGGAAGATTATCTATGTTTCACACCAGGCAGCCTGATGCTTATTATACTCAGAATGATTTTGATGTTTTTTACTAACAAAAAAAAAAAAAATATTATAAATGTGCTAAGCAACAGTAATGTGGTTGCCATATTTGACACTCTCAAGGACCTGAAATTAAAGAAAATGGAATTGGTCGCGCCTTCCTTCAAACTTTATGGTCTCATACAATTATGTACATACCATAAATGCAGCAAAAATATATCCATGTGGGATGGTAGCATGATGCTCTTCAGCTTGACCTGATTTGCTTGTCGTGTCACCCAGGAGGTGTCTAGTAGTACCACCAGATGTCTCTGCTGGTTCATGAGGTGTCAGAGCAGGAGTCCACTCCAATACAAATGTATACATTGAGCCTTCAAACAGGGACTGGATGAGACCAAGGCACAAAACCTTGTAATCTGAAAAACAAAATTTAAAGACACTAAATGTGCAGGAGTTACATTTCAGGTCTTACGGAGCTACAGAACTTGAAAATACCCACAGGTGTAGAATATATCTTATCCTTAACATTTTTCCCTTAAAACCAGCCAGACCTGGCTGTTGGCCAAAGGTCATCTGCTTCAATATTTTGACTTTCAACTGTAATGCAAAGTAATTTGGATAAATATTCTAGAACAGACCTATCAATATAATAGGCCCCGAATCAACAGCTTTCATTGGTGCGGGCAGGGCACTGATGATGAATGCCCAGCGCATGCCAAGGAAAGCTGCTGACTCAGTCTTAATTCAAGGGAGAAAACTTTTTTTTCTTCTTTCCTAACAATAGGGACTTGTCTAATAACACTAACTTCTGTTCAATGTGCCGAACAACACCATGGAAACCTTTCGCTCAACAATGAATAAATAACACCAAGACAGAAAACTGTATAAAAATATAATATAAAGGAGGTGGCCTCCCCCGATATGTTTCGCGCCCCGGGTGAATCTTCATCAGGGACTTGTAAGATGTGCAATATTTCACGGTCTCAGTGACAGAAAAATCTTAACTGTTCAGCTTTGCTTTACTGGCAGCCTTTGTGTTGAATTCATACACCGTGGTTTACTCAGGGCTGTTATGACATTGTGATAATTATAAGTATGACATGAGGGTCAGCCAGAACATGCCTATTTCTCTGAAGCATACTCTATCAACTTAACTTCCTCAAAAAAAAAAAAAATTATAAAAATAAAAAAAAAAAAATTAAAAAAAAAATTAAAAAAAACAAAAAACACACACACAACACATAACAACAGACAGTGGCACCAGATGTTCAGGTTTCCCCAAATTAATATTAGAATTCCCACCAAAGTACCAACCTGTTCTGATAGCAGTGAATGCATTCTTAAAGCTGGTGCTGGTGGCAGCAGTCTGGTCTCCATAGTTCTCACTCCAGGTGTAGATGATGACCACACACATGATGGTGAGGATGGTCAGAGACAGGTCAAATGGAGACCTACAAAGCAGCAACAGAAATCCAGTATTTCGTAATGATACTTTTTTTTTAACATACCTTTACAAGGAGTGACAAAAGAATGAAACGTTAAAGAACCTCCACTGCAGTGCCAACATGCCATGTCGAGCATTATGCTCTCCTTGAACATCAGTGATTCTCGATGAAAAATTATCTCTTTTATTGACAAATTCAAATTGAAAACCTGTCAGCGTCACGAATGCTTCACAAATGAGACAATGTCCGCTTCATTGAACTTGTTCACTCCCTGCTGAACTACCGCATTTTGACTGTCTGATGCCGCCAAACTAAAATACAGCCAGTGACCAAGATGATCTGTTTAATTTTTTCCAAAGTAAAAAATAAATAAATAAATAAATTGAGATAAATCTTACACAAAGCCTAGATGGTCTGCAAACTGCTGTGCCACAACTCCAGCCAGGACAGCCACAATGGAATTGCCCAAAACTGCATGAGAGAAAATTGTACCCAGCAAGTCCCCCTCAAATCCTCTCTGCAAGGAAGAACACACAATTGACCAAAATACTCACAATATCATGAACCTTACAGTGTGTGTGGCCATTGTCAAACTTTGCCAATGGTCACAGTCACCTACAATTCAACTTCACACAGGTAGGACCACCCATTAATATTTAGCTTACACAAGGAGCTGCTACTCAGAGAGACATGTACAGGTATATGCTTCGAAACATGTTCTGAGTAGTTACCCACTGAGGATCCTATATATACTTTATTTGGGCTAATACAGCCTATGTCAAAATTCTACAGAAGAACGTGGGCCATATGGACAATAGCACTTCCAAACATAAATAAGTTTGACAGTGACAGGTTAGCTTATGGAGAGTAGAGAGTTCAAACTGCCGTATATGGTAATAACTACTAGGAAGTGGTTCTGGACAAATAGACACAAATACAACTAAGTAAATATTGTTTTCTATGGTTTTTAGGGGAGAGAGGAGTAACATATGAATTTGAGACCTCACAAATTCTTCAAATTTTAAAAAACTACTGAAATTTATAAAAGTGAAAATATTGTAATTTACAGTACATGTACTATAAAAATAGTGCAGTGAAAACTCATTATAATGACACCATTTGTTCCCTTAGAAATGTGTCGGATAACTGAATATGTCAGATTAATAAACCAAATAACAAAGAAAATGAACTTTTGCCATTCAAAACTTTGTGTCATTATAATGAATATGTTGGATATCTGAGTGTTGTTATAATGAGGTTTCACTGTAATAGAGACTCAAACACATTGTCACTTTAATTCTATATGTTCCACTATGTGCTTATGACACGAGGTAATCATGGCACTGTTTTGGATTTCAATGGATAATTTTGTTACATAGCAGCCATCATGCTTCATCATATCCACGATAACATTTGCTTCTACTTGCTCAACTTGTGAATAGAATAGCTTTCCCAACAATAGTCAGATGAGATATGGAACCAGCGCTGTCTTCGTGAACAGACACATACTAAATGGGCAGGTGTGACAGGGACTAGAGCTAGACAGAGCATGTGTGTAGGGACAGGACTGGGTGGGCGGATGGAACAAACCTTGTTGTGTTCATAGATGAGCCAGGACTCAAAGGCGCTATAGAGGATCGATGTGGCAGCACCACCCAGAAGTCTGCCCACCATCAGGATCCAGAAGTTGTTGAAATGCTGTCAACAAATTACAAGATAATATATCACAATGACACATTCATCAAACAGACTATGAAAATCAGTGTTTTCTTCACCTTTATTGCACCAATGACATCAACATGTACCCACAACAGGGCTCGCACAGGGCATGTTTCAATACTGATGTCCACTGGACATTTAAAATTCAACTTTCCTCCTTCTATATCTCACCTACCCATCCAATCAAATCTGTTTGTAACAGAAAAGCAAAACTTTAAGTTGTTTCCAGGACATTTCTTTTTTCCCCCGCCTGATTTGAATTGCACTTGATGCTGCAATAAAGGTGGGATACAATCATGTCTGGCCATTCCAACTGTTTAACAGTTTAATATGATTTACTTTGCTTGCATGCAATTTCAAATTAGTTACAGTATTATTAAAAAGTTGTCTCTCCTTCTTAGTGGGCTCCTTGGTCAGAGTCATTGTCTACAGGATTGATACCACCAGCAAGGGGTTTTAGCCTTGTACATGTACCTTCACCCAGCTTCCAGCAGAGAATACAATCCCCCACCCCCCACCCCAAGGGGGGTTGCATCAGCAGCCACATCACAGTACAGTAAAACCTGTTTTGAGAGACCACTGTGATGAAAGACCACCTGCCTTTTCATACCATGTTTGCTATGTCCCTTTTGCTATCTTTCCCACGTTATTATACCTCCATTGAGAGACCACCTGCCTTATGTGACCACTTTTTGGCTTGCCCTAGGGCTGGTCTCTCAAAACAGGTTTTACTGTATAGGCACAAACCCCGAGTTAAATCTTTACCACTTCTCTATTAGGATGAATGGCTGAATAAGTTCGTTAAATGGAGACATTGCTGTCTGCCCATGATCAATTGGGACCTGGCAGGTTGCAACAGTTTTCCAGAGGCTGTAATTAAATGCACATTATTATGACCTTTCAACCTGCTTTCCTTGTGTTCATGTATAAGGTAACACAGTGTCAGAATCTTATTTCGATTTTCAGCGGTCATGTGACTGGAAAAACTCATGACAAAGCCCTCAGTTTCACGTTAACTCTTTCAGTGCCACATTTTGAACTGAGTAAACAGGTTTCCTCAGCATGCTTTGGCCGCAATGTACACAAAGTGTTCCGAGGAACCCTGTTGACCTGCACTATTATATTTCAGTAAATTTATACAGTATATTCTTCTTTTTCAAGTGTGTTTAGCTTGGATCCCATTACGTGGGTCTCTATATTTTTGCTTCGATGATGTGGGAGGCCAATAGCTTCAGCAGACTGAATAGTGAACATTCACTAGTTGGTGTACAAACATGTACTACTGAGCGGTCTGCAGCTATTGGCTAATTGGTAAAGACTTGTACAGGAACCATGCTATGTGATAGTGTGGGATCCAGACTAGCAGGGTACATCACAATACAAAAACAAGGCCCATAGATGAACATGACGACCAGTGTGGCAGCAGCAAACAGATTTTGTAACAATGATTAAAATGGTTAAAAACCAGGCGAGACCAGTGGCGAGGGTTGCCTATAGCAGCGGAGTCCCGACCAGTTTCGCTCTCTGTGAACACATCAGGGGACATTTGAAAACACTTTTACACCGCTCTAGATAAAAAAAAAAAAAAAAAAAATTGGCTGGAAGAATAAGTATTTACTAAAACTGATACATGTATGGCATGGAGAGTCAGTGTTTCCATTAAGAATTTTTTCAGAGGGTCCCAAAATGAAAGAGAATCAAGTTTTTAGCTCTATTTTGCAAACTTAACAAAGAAAATATAGGAAGTTGGGACCCTTTGAATTTTACTGAGGGGGTATTTCATGTTTTGAAAGGGTAATATACCCCCATTTGGGGGTTAACAGAAGCCCTGCGAGTTGTGCATACAATGTAGCACCAAAATAGTGGACCTTCCGGGAGCCAAGTGTGCTCTAGTGCTAGTGCACTCAAGCTGTGCCTTCATGCTCTGTCAGAGCACACTTGGGTCCCCTCGGGTCCACCAGTTGGGCCTGATGCGCTCCTCTCCCATGCCATACATTGGGTATCTGTATACTATGTAATGCTGGGCAGGCTGATACTTGAATGAAAGGTCCTTTTACAAGGAACGCAAATCTAGCACCACTATCATAATTCAAAGCAGTTTGTTTTAGGGATGGTTCAGCATTATCATCATTTTTGAATTAGTACTTAGGGTATTAAATTTCATGACCCCCCCCCCTCCCTCCCCCAAAATTTGTACTTGACAAATGATGATATTCTCCAAAAATCAAAGCAAAATTGCACAAAACAGGCCAAAAATTGACCATCATTTTTCATATTCTGTGAAAGCGTACAGACCCATTTAAGCCCCTCCCTCTTTGTGTACTGTAAGTACTCATTCAAAAATGATGAAAATGTTGAACCATCCCTTAGATAGTTTGACTTTCAGTCACAGTAGGCACTGAAAGAGTTAATTTAATGTGACTATAGTGGCAGGTGTACATGCAGCATAGATTGTTGGGTGAAGGTGGCAGAATCAATTTTTCTATGGTAGCACACTCTGCACATGCCGTTGATATGGTATCATCCTGAAGATACCTTAACTCGGTAAATATGCTGGAAAACCGAAACGTGCTATTAAATGCAATGTAAATTAGCATGCATCACATGCACAATGGTTAAACATAAGGTGAACCATACTGTCATGCATTCAGAAAATAAATAAAGCAACTTGTCAACTGCACACACAATTATATACTTTTAACATGTTTAATGCATTTTGAACTTTCTTTTCGAAATGTGACCCATTTTTCCAAACATGTTTAACTTAATCTTTGCTCAAGCCCTCCAGATTTCTTGCCAAATGTACACCTTCAAGTCAGCCTATTCAAGTGATCCATTACCAGGAGTCTACACATGATGTACAGAGTAATGGGTGAAAATAGTTTTATGTTACCTTGGTGACACAAGCAAGTCCATACAGAATTCCATACAAGATGCAGTTATTTCTTCTGCCACTGAAAAAAAGGAACAAAAGCAGTGAAACCACAGCCATTACAGCGAGCACAGAGCTACATGTAATCTTGTACAACTCCCCAAAGTTTTCATATAACATGTACCTGTTACAAAGACCACCTGTTATGAGAGAGCACACAACCATCAAAATAGCGTTCAGAGAACGGATTACCCTCAACGCCCAAAATCTTTTTTTTTTCAGTTCTGCATTTTTTCGAAACTTCACAGAAGGACACTTTACAACTTTTATTTTATAAAGGCTAATAATGCCTAAAACTTTCTTCTAAATTTCAAATTTTATTAATATGATTTGTTCCCTTTATAAATTAATTTGCTAAATATATGATTTAGAACTATGCAGTTTTTCAATGAATGATACAGAACAGGACTTTGCTCTTAGAATATTGGACTTGATAGTGTTCAAACAGTACATTGGCTTACAGAATTTGGTTTGTTAAGTTTCTCTTTGCATAAAATACAATTTCCATATTGTTATCTATGAAATGAAACAGCAATTTTGGAGGTGTTCGTGGGGTAAAGTCTGGTGACAGAGAACACTGTACTGTGCGTCACTCAGATGGCCATCAAATAAATACTTCCAAAGTTTCATAAGTTCAAAAATAATAAGAGGAGTTGGTTTCAATAGGAATGTGGTCCACTATAATGTGCATCTGTGATAGAAATTTGGTGAAGCTGTGTTGGATCCTTTTTGAGATATTATGGTAGCGTGGTCCCCTTGTGCACCACGCAGATGGCCTTGAAGATTCATGAATACTTTAAAGTTTCATAAAAAGTTTATACAAAGAGCAACTTTCATAAAAAGTTTACAAATATTCAGAGAAAGCTGTTTTTAAATAGAAACCTGGTCTTGGCAGAGCTACAGTAAATACTTTTTGAGATACTGGAGTGATGTCAACAAGACAGACGGATGGACTGACAGAGGGATGACGCAGGGGACGATAATACCATCTGGCACTTTATGTGCTGAGGGTAAAAATCACCCAGTCCCTATTATTAGTATTAAGATACTGCATTATTTCTTTTTTTTTTTTTTTGGTAAATTAACCTAGGGCTATTCGCAGACCATCTGCCATATGTTACCACTTTTGGCTGGTACATGGGGTGGTCTTAAATAGCACATAGCCCTAGAACCAGAATCATACACATACACAGGCATCTCCGTCTTGAGAACCAACAACAGGGGAGGTGTAGAAGTGGCCCCTCAAGACAGGTGATCTGTTATTAGAGACAGAAGAACACGGGGAAGATCATGAAGTTGCACGTAGTTTACTGGTGACTTGATTTCTGACAAATGTGGCCTCTCAATACAGGTAGTCTCTCAAGACAGGGACCACAATACCATTTTAACACCTTTTAATCCTTTCCCCATCAATATGTTCAAACTGTCCACAATCTGCTGGTAGTCAAATGCTTGTGAAAATTGTACTTGTTTAGGAAAACGTGTGTCATCTCTCATTATGCCAACAATCAATATTTTTTCCAGTGTGGTAAGTCAATTGCACAGAACAATGCTCATTGTGAAATTACCAAGTGTGTGACTGAGTATACAATTATTTGATGAATTATTTACATCAGACTAAATGCATAGCTTCAAGGGTTTGGGGGCAACTTGAGAAAATATCCTGGTTGCCCATGGGCAACTTGCAAAAAAAAAATAAATTCTTACACCTGATATCATATTTTCAGACTTTAACATACATACGCATATCATTGTTCATTTTGAAGAAACATGTATAGAATGATTGAGTCAAATGTATCGTGCATGTATCCCTGTTTTTCTAAAGAAGTAGAAGTTTACGATAACTTGAATTTAACTTTGCAAGCAAACCTGTCCAAACTAATCAATGAGGTTGCTGCAAGAATCATCCAATGGAAATTCAGCATGTGTGAGAACCATTAATCTAACAAACAGTTGCAAACAAAAAGAATTACCAGCAGTCACCCCACTTCACTGTACATACACTGCATCTAGATACTGGGGCAAAAAGTGACTAGATGCAATAGTTCCCTTGAAATATACTTAGTACCGGCGGTTCCTGCCACCCAAAAGTGTAGCATGATGATCGCACGCATCAGCACTGATGACTTTTGGCCCAGTAACTGTTGATAAGTGGCACAAGCTTTATAGCGGTGCTCTCATCACTGCGGCCCACTGGTGGAAACCTCAAGAAAGTTATGCCTTCCATCCATGAATATTTCTGAAGATTGTTCAATTTCCTTGAGTCTGCCTTGCAGCCTGGTACTGCACAATGGTAAACAGCCATTTGTTTCCTAGTAGTGGCAATAAACAGTTGAAAACTTTGGAATCAATTCAGAGGTGTGTGCTGTTCTACACTGTGACAATAGCAACAATGGTGCCTCTGGAATAGATGTCCCTCCTGCCCTTAAGGACACTGGGTAACGATCGTTGCGCTGCAGTGACTAGCGCTGGTACTAAGTATTTTTCAAGGGAACTATTCAAGAAGCAAACATCAGAACAATTTGTCCTTATTCAGATCACTCCACTTGGACCTGCTGACTCAGAAAGGTTCATATATACATACTGGCCTAACAGCCAATCCTATATGAAAGCAAATGCCACACCCAGCTCAGTGGCCCTGCTCCAGTGAGGCTCCTGTAGCCAAAGGCCATGCACCCACCACAAACCACCTGTTCACACAGGCAATGTGGCATTTCCATACTTCCCCCTGTACAGAGGCCACTTTTCTCATCAGGCCACTTTTTGTTGCATTTGGGGTGGTCTTATAAGAGGGGGGACCAGCGTATCTTGTATTTTTGTCTTGATCATTTTATCCTGTGAGTTCAACTCTGACTGCACAATTCCATGATTTCTCTTGAAATGTCCTGGCCATCCATCTTTACAAGTCTTATATATGCATAATATTCCAGGGAGCCCCGGCTGTTCCATGGTCACAAACATATATATTTTTGGTGCTCCTTTGATGCTGGTGGACTTACATACATGTATGTACAGTCTACTAGCTGGGACCACTCCGAATACAACACTTGTACTTGATTAAATACATTGAACTGGGCCGTGTTGGTTATGGCATTCACACATACCGGCCTCCATTATGTCCATTGAGCCATTCTTTTTAAGAATGGGGATTTGGTCCAGTTGGTATGCGCACTTCCCATTTTGGGCTAGGTGACTGGTGCCGAAGGTTGCTGGTTCGAAACCCGGCTGTGCCATGGTCACAAATATATAAATCTTTGGTGCTCCTTCAAATACTGGTGGACTTGCATATACAAAGTCCCCAATCTGAGACAACTCTGAAAACAGTACTTGTACTGGATTAAATACATTGAACTGGGCTGTGTCCATTATGGCATTCACACACACCAGCCTCCATTGAACCATTCTTTTTAAGAATGGGGATTTTGTCCAGTTGGTATGTGCGTTTCCTACATTCAACTAGGCGATAAGTGCCGAAGGTTGCTGGTTCGAGACCCGGCCATTACCTGGCCACAAAACAAAATTATGCGCAACACAGGTCATGACCGTCTCTTCATGAAAAATTTCTCTTTACCCTATTGACAATGCCAGTTGAGAGATGAACATGTACTTACTATTTGTCAGCGATAGAGCCCACCATTGTGCCGACAATCATGCTGGACCCGAATCCCGCCACAAACAACACCTCAATCGCATGGGTGGACATACCATAGTGTTCATACAGTGCATACACATAGGGCCCTTGCAACCAGTCTCCAGCTGAAAATAGCAAAATGTGTCCATTATATTATTGGTATCTTTCCCCGTTAAACTGGCCAAAACTGGCCGGTGGTCAAATGTCCTCTGTTTCAATGTTTTTAACTAATTTCTGCTCCCTATTTCAAAATGTGTACATGCACACAACATGTACAAGTCTTACCTGCAAAAGCAAAATCATGGTTACCTTCTAGGGTATATGTAAGTGCTGTTCAAAACATTTTCACTTGCCCTCATGGGCCTTTCACATGTCCCGCACAAGTAGATACACAGATTTGTCAATCCTAGTTTAAACATATTTTACTCTGTTTTTGTTTACACAGTACCCTGATCATGCTGAAAAGAACTGCACAAGGCAGACCCTAAATCAACCTCATGCCATTGACATGTATATACATGTATTTACTCTATAATTTCTAGTATTAGCCCAGCAAGCATGTAATAATTGTCAGAATCTTGGTCACAGAAGAGCATTTTTACTAACAGGGCCACCAGATAGAAATTTTTGCCATCAAGGCACCAGTCGGTGTATGCTGCAGGCCAATTTACAGTCTTACAAAGCAATGATCAAATCCAGTTAGTGCTAATTTGCCTGCAAAGTATTTCTGTCGCCTGCATGACAGTCTGTGGTATACTTAGTATAGGCAGATAAATAGGGTCCGGAAACACAGTCATGATGAGAGCCTGCGTCATGCATGTTTATACATGTATACCAAGTGTAGCAGTATACCAATAATACTACATTCATACCAAAGGAGCCACTGGACTGTTGGCCTTATAAACACATTTAACATGTCTAAAGTGTAAATTTTACAGCAAGAATCCTTATATGTTGAAGGATTATTTGCATGTTGTGAGACTGTGCTGAATCAAAGTTGAACACAAAATGGAACTTGTCAGCACACTGATTGGACACCTGGTAGGACTGAGCAAACAAAAACTGTAATATTTCACACAACACACAGAACATGATTAATTTGCTGATACTGGCAACAGCCACCTACAACAAACAAACCTATCTACAAAATTATGACTGGGTACTAAAATATATATGTGTGCCAATTATAAACTAAACTGAAACATCACTTACAATATCACCCAAGGTACAAACAAATGTGGTTGAAGTACATGTAGGATATTGGTCATAAAATGGATAAAATTAATGCAAAGATACACAACAATGGGACTGCAAATAATTGGTTTCCCCAATATACACGATATAGTATCTTTATGGATATGGTCTAAATTAAGAGATTCTACTGTGCATGCACAACTTTTTGTCAATATGCTGCATTCTGATATTGTGTATATATACAGTCAAACATCTCTAACCGAACACCTCACTATACTGAACACTTTTTTCCAGTCATTAGGGTGTTCGGTATAGGGAGGTTTCACTGTGTATATATATATATATATATATGTATATATATATATATATATATATATATATATATATATATATATATATATATATATATATATATATATATATACATATATATACATATATATATACATATATATATACATATATACATATATATATATATATATATATATATATAAATAAAATGCCTGTACATGTATAATATATGTGAGAGGATGCCGAAGGCAAACTTATCAGGTTTTAACAGTTAAATGGCATATTTATCAATTAACATTCACACATACAAAGAATTCTGGTTCATCCTATTTGTCTATATAATATACCTAGTAAATAGACCTGGTGAAGCCCAGTCAGAGGCTAATAGGCATAATCTGACAGTCATGACTTAATTTGAATATTCTTCACAAACTGAAACAACTGCTGCATGTCTGTGCTTCATCTGGGTGTAATTTGCATGCACTGTAGGTCAGTGCGCAGCTTTTTTTTGGGGGGGGGGGGAGGGATTTGGTGAAATCTGCTGAATTCCCGTCAGTTTAGGAACTGTATACATATACAATGTATATAATGCAGTTGAGCAGCTGATCGGACTTTATTTATTTATTGATCAGTGCAATATGTGCTTTCACTTCCGCAGCTGACACATTTTAAATGCATACATGTACATGTGCACAATATGACATGAGAGGCTCTGGAATACCAATTGGTTCCCGTGATCCATCATTTCAAATAGGTTTGTGGTCTGTCATAGTGGGCATTTTTAGACTGAGAAGTAATCCAGCAAATTTGACTTTTCAAGACAGGTGGTTCCATATACAGTCAATTTTAGAGGGGGTAAAGGGGTTTTTCCATACTGGCATACCAGGCATTTGTATAAATACTGTAATTGCCCACTGAAAGCTCCTTTATACTCTGCTCTTTACACTAGACATTATTTTTAAATTTTCTTATTTTCCATGCCTTCTACTGGGGCAAAATTATTACCCCTACCAACAATACTGGAAACCCTTACTCCCTTTCATCAAAGTTCCATGCGATATTTCTAAAATGGTGACCTTGCATTCTTTTCCATATTTACAGAGTTTTTCACGACAGACATTGATCACCAACACAACTTTTTTTATGTGTCTATAAAATATTATTCTGTACATGTATTTCATTTAATGTGTGCCCATGGTGTCCATGTATGCACATACTATGTACTGTATGCCACAACATGTGTAACCTAGACCATGCAGACTGGAAATGAGAATCAAAATATATACATTTTTTAAAATCTTGTCCTGCATGTATTTATAAAAGACATGCCGAAAACACATGACATATAGTTTTTTTTGTAAATGTGGCCACATGCATGGTTAAAATATATTGCATACTACAGATATGTTCATAACATATGAATTTAATCCAACTAGTTGGAATAGTGACCAGTCGACAGAAAACACTAGAATTTTGCAGAGATCACCAGCTGACTAAATTGCGCTATGACCTTGGAAATGAGGTGAAGGTCATTGACCTATTCTGAATCTAACTTTCATAGAGGGCCATCCCCATGTGCAAGATCAAAGTCACAGTGCAAATAGTTGTCAGCTTATCACGCGACCAGTAATTCAAGTTAGTGGCCCTGTGACATTGAGAATGAGGTCAAGGTCACTAATGTATGGTCTCAATCTTTCCTAAATAGAGGACCACCAACAAGTACAATATCAAAGTCCTACCTTTCACAGTTCTCAAGCTACAATGTGAAAAGTAAAATCCAGGCAAGTGTCTGGGTCTCAGTGACCTTGGGAATGAGGTTAAGGTCACCCATGTGCTGTCAAAGTCTGGCCTTTGCTCAGGACAACCATCATGTTCAATATCAAGGTCCAAGTTCAAATAGCTAGTTGTTAGATGAACAGTAAAATTTGAGCAGATGGCCCTATGACCTTGGGAATGAGGTCAAGGTCACTCATCTACTGTCTAAGTCTGGCCCTCATTAAGGACAACTAGCATGTGCAATATGAATGTCTTAGCCTTAATAGTTCTCAAGTTACCGTACAAATAGTGAATTTTATGCACCTCGCCCTGTGACAGTGGAAATGAGGTCAAGGTCACTCACCTTCTGTACATGTATCACCCTCATACCCAGAAGTGTCCCTATGCAATTCCAAAGCAATTGGCTCAGTATATACAAGGATAAAGACCTTTGAAGATTTGGCCAAGAATGAACAAAAAAAATCATAAAAAAAAAATCCAAAAATCACTGGACTGAGACTATTTGTACAAGCTTGGTAGATACCCACCCAAGGAACACCCCAACCAAGTTTGAAGTGAATCTAGCTGATGTTTTTGCAGAAGTCAAAAATTGACAATAAGCATTACAAACCCTAATGACTTTGCAATCCCCATTGACTTGCATAGTAATCAATAGCCATATAAAATAAACAAGAAAAATTCCTAGAGGGCTGTGTGAACAGCCCATGCTCAGCTGACCTAGACATTCATCACACTTGCAGCTCTGTGAACATGGAAAAGGACCAAAGTCACCCATGTTTTGAGTGAGTAAGTCTGACCTTTATAGAAGAACACGAACATGTGCAACATCAAGGTTCAAGTAGTTCTGAAGTTATAGTGAAGAGTAAAATTCATGTATGTTGCACTGTGGCCCGAGAAACGAGGTCAAGGTCATTCATGTATTGTCGAAGCATGACCTTCAAACAGACACATTAACATGTGCAGCATCATGGTACTAACTCAAAACAGACCTCAAGTTATTAAGTAAACGGTAAATTTCGTGTCAGTTGTCCTGTGAATTAGCATTAGAAAGCCCATTGACTTACATATTAATCAATAGGAAAGCTGCATTGACCGATAAGTACCCGAATTGAAAAATATCCTTAAAAATCAGGAATCCAAGGCAGTTTGTTTGTACAACTGTTGTCACTGTGTAGCCGTATCTATTAGTTGCGGTGCATTGTCAAGTCCCTTGCGATCAAGCACATATTTACTATGTTAATCATGACTATTGCATAGATATTTGGCTTTGAATTTTAGACCCTGAAATGGGTTGGCCGTTGCCTTAACAAAGAAGTACACGTACACGCACAGGTAAAAGTGCTTCAGTGGGAACCATAATACCCACTATGATACATAAGAAAACACAGTGTAATCAAGCGTCCTCTAAAAAAGGAAACTGTACTGGAGTTTTTTTGCCAAGTTTTCCAGTCAGTTAACATTGTAAGAATCATGAACACGTTCAGTATATTCTCAGTTCATTGGACTTGGAGCTACCAGTAACATGCTGAACATGGACTGAGAGCAATTTGTTCAGGAAATGTAGTGCTGTATGACCAATCTAATAGGACATCTGCATGTCTGTCTACCACAACCTATAAAGCTATGGTTTATCAGAGTTACATTCCCCTCACACACCCCACCATCAACGCGATCAGCAACACTTGTACTTACGTATTTCATGTGCATGTTGCATACAGAGACTTATTTAAACCATGCACCTGAAATGATCAACATAATTACCGGTCATACTGATCACCTGTTGATGTTTTCTCATTTATGAAAGAAGGATACAGTCTTTTATTTCTGTAACATACATGTGCTATTATATCACTTTTAAAACACAGGTTTTGCTGTTTTGTTTGACAACCAGTTGAAGATTCTACATGATTTCCTTTTGCTCATAAAACTGGACAGTAATCCAAATACTGCAGCAGAAAGTGGCAGTTGACAGGAGCCAGCAAGAGAAATGCAATTGAAAGGGCTTCCTGCTGGGCATGGCTGACCCCAAACAGCTCCTGCTTGCCCTCAGTAAAAGACAGGGCCACTGCCACAGTGCATCACCGAATGACCCTGTCTCCTGCATGCCCAATGCCACTGTCTGCTGCCAAAAGCATATGCATGTACATGTATACAAGTGATAGATCAGCTGTTTTGAGAGGCTAGAGTTTGCTCATCCCATGGTATGGTTTATCCAAGTCATGTTTTAATGGTGACACATATCTACATGAACTATGGTAGTCCCTCCTTCGGGAGATTGCCCTTCAAACAGGTCCAAAAGTGATCACATAAAGCATGTGGTCTCTAAACACATGATAAATGGAGGTAATTAGAATGGAATTGCCAGAGACTCCAACTCTCCCATTTTGGGCAGGAGATCTCCCATTTTTTATGTAATTTTTTACATATCTTCCTGCTATCCCCCTTTAGCATTCCTTTTCTCTAACTCAATCCAAAGTTAATGTGTCCAAAAATTGATCTGACTGGTTTTCTCAAAATGACCATCAATCACTATCCATATTGGCCTTGAAACTACACATTAAAGTCCAAAATATACACTAGAAAGCACTATTTGAACCTAATTTTCCCAAAAGTTTCTTGCCCGGGAAGGGGTTCTGCCCCATCTGAGAGCCTTGCCCAGCTTAGCTGCTTCTCTCCCTCGCACCCTCCCCCTTAATATACCTACTACCAGGGAAACTCTCCCGCCCACATTTCCTCTGAGGTTGGAGTCTCTAAAAGGCACATGCTAAAAGGTGGTAAATGAGAATGGAAAAGCACATTTCGGGACATGACAAATGTGGTCAAGAAAAGACAGGCTGTCTCTCAAAAGAGTTGTTTCTTTAAAGAGAAACAGCCATTAACATGTATGTCAAAGAATACTACACTGTACTTAAATCTGTTTACAACATTAGTGCAAAAATTAGGGGAAGTTGGAGTCTGCCTCTGAGTTTGCATCATGTTCAAGTTTTTTTCATTGAAATGTGCCTCTACATATGTCAAGGACAATTAAGGGCTGAAAGATGTGAATACAAATAATGTTGATGTGTCATTTAATAGCACCGTGAAAAAGTGGATCCTTCAATGGAATAATCCATCTGATTACCCCTGCATGCAGCTGCACTAATGCAGCCCTAAGAAAGTTACCGGGAAGTTACTGAGAATCAATGTAAGCAGCATTTGTGTACATACCATACATGTCATATCCTGGTGGATTTCCGGGTGCAACATGTGGCTGACACCATTTCTCAGATATATCTTTTATATCAATATTAATTCAGACAGTGACAATGGTAATGTTTCAAGCTGACAACACACAGCACAGCTGCCAGCTTGTACAGTATTGTGATGCACAGTGGTCCTAGTCTATAAGCAAGGTCCCTCCAATGAGAGAGCCCAAGGCTTGAGTGACCATTTATTCATGACACTATAATTTAACTCCCTGAATTATATTTCATTGAAGTATGGTCTATCAAAACAAAATTTCCATTCCAATGTATTGCCAGAATTACTATAAATGTAATTTTCACCATGAGCCCAATGACTTGACCTCAACTGCCAATAGGATTAGAGAAGTGTGTGCAATTCAGGATAAGAATTTGCCATCAAATATGAGCAAAACTGAATGTTGTGATATACTCGATTACCTTTGTGCCAACTGAACCTGTGATTGACTTAAGAACTGTTGGGGTTTTTCTGTTTTTGTTTTTTTTTTGTTTGTTTTTTTTTGGGGGGGGGGTGGACTTGTGACTAGTGTTGTCTCTTTTGCTTAAATGTACGACATTTGTACAAAATAAAGAGTTAATAACAATAATAATGATTAGTTATTTTTATCCTCCATGTATTCATATCTCCCCTGAATGACCACCAGTCTTGAAAGAGCCAGATGTGATGATCCTGAGGAGCAGTCATGAGCCAAGGCCTACTGTAAACTGCCCGGCTATGTCAATGATCGATTCAAACTGGACACAATACTTTTTGCTGACCTTGAAATTTGAAGAGATATACTCACACTGTAGATGTACTTAGTTTCATGTTAACATTTTCACGGTGGTTTCTGCATCCCAGGCATAACTGAAATTTCAATTTCATTACTTTGGAGGTAATTCCTGTTAAGCCTACGTTGACCCATTCCTGGTCACAGTATGACTGAGTCCATAGCTTTCATTGCCACAGGTTGGCCGCGTTGCACCCATACCTGCCAAGGAAAGCTATTGACCTAGGGCGCGCCATCATGAATTGTCTTACATACAAATCTCAGCCAAAGATATTTTCTGGTAACAAGTGATTTAAGTAAAAATGTTATAGCAGACAACTACTTACACTAGGGTGCTTTTGGGTGATCCGAGTGCGAAAGGGTTTAAATTATCTTTCTTGGTGTTTCTCTTCCCACAGTTTTGCACAATAGGTGACAAGTGAAAACAAAAAATTGAATAAATATTCAGGGAACTTACAGGATCTGTTAAATTAAAAAAACTAAAACTTATGTAGTCATCAAACTCTTACATACTTACCACCCATTTTCAGAAAAGCTCCTCTCAGCCTTTTTGAAAATTTACAATGCACATATCATGATGTATATTCGGTAAAATTACAATGTCAAGGTTGCTTTCATAATGTGTACATATACAAATGATATATGACTTCCAATAATGTATACAATGAAATTCAATGCTGACCCTTTTAGTTTAATAATGATTTGCCGAAATGAACATGAGACACATATATATGAACAAAAACAAAAACAAGAGGGCTGCGTGAACAGCCCGTCCTCAGATCACCTTGACATTCAACCCATAAGTCCCACTCTAGTCTTGGGGATGAGGATGTCAGAGAGGAAGTAAAAAATGCAAGTTTCCAATGCAATCCCCACTGACTTGCATGGTAATCAATAGGAATGCATGCATTAACTGATAGGTACCCAAGCTGAAAATTAATAAAAAATCAAGGATCTACAGTATCACCACATAATGAACACTTTTGATTAATCCTCCAACAAGCTATATTTCCATCCAGTTTCAGAACAATCTAACTGACAGTTTTGGAAAAGAAGTCAAAAATGGAAAAAAGGCACAAGATCTGTAAAAAAAAATCTGAAAAAAAAAGTGCAGCACCACCTGTTCAGCTTATTAATGTCTGCGAATCCACAGAAGCGTGTCTGTGCCATTTTGAAGGCAATTGGCTATACTGGTTCTTGAGAAGAAATTATAACATTAAACAAAAAATTTTATATTAAAAAATCTAAAAATCACTAAAGCGTGACCATTTGAACATTCTTGGTAGAGACCCTCTTAGGTACATTCCCACCAAGTTTGAAGTGAATCTGGTGTATGGTTTTAGAAAATAGGCTAAAAATGTCAATTTTCATTCCAATTCCCATTGCATGCATTGATCGACAAGTACCCACATTGACACATTTGTTTAAATCAGGGATCCACTGTATCACTACTAATATGTAGTTTAAGGACGGGCATCTGGTTCAGCGCAGTCTAAACAACTTTTCATAAAAAAAACTAAAAACCACCAAAGCATGACCCCTTAAACAAATTTGGTAGAGACCCACCAGTTGCCTGCGAAGACAGACCTACATGTACAATAGTCTATGTTTTCATGTGAGCGATTTTATCATATGTCTGACGGGGAATAGCAGACTGTAAGGGAGCCAGGGTCTATCTCTGTAGGCAACTGCCCAAGGTGCATTCCCACCAAGTTTGAAGCCCAAGTGAATCTGGCTGATGGTTTTGGAGAAGTCGAAAATGTGAACTGTGGGCAATTGGATGGATGGACGCTGGAAGCTGGACCATACTATAACCTCAGCTGACTTATTAGCTTTTAAAAGTACATGTAAAAAGAAAAAACATGAAAATTACAAACAAACAAAAAAAGGGGGGGGGGGGGCAAGACCATTGGAAGACAAATGATAGTGATCCAACCAAAGTACATCTTTTATCAGGTACACAACTGCCTACACCCATGAAATATGAAGCGGGTCTGGTCGACAGTACAGTACAGTGGTACTTGTCTTGACCCCTCCAATGAGAGACCACATATCTTTTTAAGACCGCTCTCTCAGAACACTGTGCTATCTTTCCCATGTAATACCTCTAATGAAAGACCACCTGTTTTGAGAGATCACATTTTCACCTGCCCCAGGGGCAGTCTCTCAAGACAGGGACCACTGTATTGGGAAACAAATATATATAAATGCATGTACATGTACACTGATATCCCTATCGTGACTATATGCATGCTAACATGTAGTTTTACTGATCATTATTGGGATTTGTAGAAAATAAATCAGCAGATAACAGAACTCCCTTCCACTCAGGGGACAACTTTGTTGGAGATTGAATGAAGCTTCATTCCAACAAGTTTGACGAGAATCCAGCATGTGGTAAACTTGTAAAGAGTAGAAAATTGCAAACACACAAATTAAAAAAAAAAAAAAAAAGACAGCAAAAAATAAGGTCCAGCAGTCCCACAACTGTGCCTGTGCTTTGCATCCAGTTTTCCATCACTGCGATGGAAAATTTGTGCAAGGAAAAACTGAACAAACGTAACATGTATTATGATATGGTTCCTCCCTAATGGTACATGTAATAGAAACAATGTGCTGCGGGTAGGCCTTCCAGCTGGAAAAAAAGACCAGAGACTTGTTTCAACATGTTGAAGTGCTATAGCTTGATATGATACCACATCTGCTGTTACCTCTACTAAAACATTCCACACTGCTGCATGTCAAATTGTCAATACATGTACCAAAAATAACATGCCATATCAGGGTTTCCCTTTTGATTTTTTTTTTTTTTTTTTTCTGAGGGTCTTCTATTGTCTCTGAGATCTTTTTTTTTTTTTTTTGGGGGGGGGGGGGGGAGGGTCTCCAGCATTCTCAAAGGGTTGAAAAGATACAAAATTTCAAGAAATCTATTAATCAACATTCTGGGTCCTCTTTCTCCTATGATTTCCTGGGGGGGTCCCTTGTACACTTCAAGTTAAAATCTGCAGGTCACAAATTAATTTCTATACATTGTGTGCATTGTATATGTACATTTGTGCTTAAAGGGAAACACTGCCTATCAGTTTTTTATTGTCCTGCCAAATGGAGCAAACTTCATTGTAACATGACACTGAAGGGATGACCTGACATGATACCAAATGTTGGTGCATGAAAAATGTCGGGCCTGTTTGCCATTTTGACCAGTCAAAGAAGTGGCAATCTTGTATCAAATGATAATTTAAAACCTCTCTTTCTTCATCATCTCTCATCATGGACATGATGAAAATGTACAACTTGCCAGTGGCATGGAGTCACTGGTTACATGCATGTATAGTTTAGAAATTTTTTTTTCTGTCTCCAATGACATGAGGGAACCACATTTTTTAATGCTTGCACTAAACATAGTGCATATATCCATGCTGTTTTCCGAATGTGTGAAAAATATCAAGTTTTACTGAGTAGAGAGTTCTTACTTTGCTTGTTCTCATTATACAGACCTATATAAATATACTTATATAAACAGAAGTTGTTGTATACTAATATCCTCCTGAATGGTCTGCTTCATGTATTTTGCCACATCATATCATACAACTGCAATTCAACTAATCATTATTTTAAAATTTATACACTAGTACATGCTGTACATGTATGTGACCCTCCCCTCTGCCAGGAAAAAGTGGTCACATTCAACAGGTGGTCCTTTACAGCAGGTTAATTTACCTAGAAAAAAAATTGAATCGACCGAGTCCACAAATGTTGCCACAAACACCAGGTGGTCTCTTATCACAGTGGTCAAATACAGCAGGTACCATATTTGTATATATATATATATATATATATATATATATATATATATATATATATATATATATATATATATATATATATATATATATATTATAGTAATGTCTTGGGTGGTTTATGGGCAAAATTGTAATCCTCAGACAGTCTGGTGGGCAGTTATTCGGTTTATGGGCAGTTAAAAAATGCCAAACCATGTTTGCCTTAAATTCAATGTGCTACCAAAGGGGTTTCAGAAATGTACAAATTAGCAAATCTGTCCATATATTATGGGAAGCTATAAATGCCCAGAAACTGTGGTAAGCTATACTTGGTATATACTTCCCATGGTCCGGTTTGAGGATCACAACTGACCCACAGACAATAGGCATGACCCACAAATCAGTTGTAGGACCTATTCCATTGTATATTTTTTTGTGGGCAGTGTACAATTGCCCATAAACCACCAAAGATGGTTAAATATATATATATTCTCTTGTTTGCTTCTCGATGTTGTCAGCAAAGTTTTTTTCAACAAATGTCAGGTTCTCAAAGTGCCATTACTATAACTTTGTCTCCATTCTGCAGCAAAACTTAACAATCATTCCTTTACCGTACTGATTTTCAGTGTGTTGTTTTCTTTTCAGAAAAAGCATTTGCACTCCCCTAAGTTCCATATGTAAATAAGCATTATAATTTAGTAGATAGTGTGAAAATTAAACGAGGCTGCAATGATATAACGCTTTGTTTGCCATGATGTAACATCTGATATATATATATCACAGACTCTTCTTTTTGTTGTACTTACCCCCACTGAATTACAACCCCATATGAGCCCTGCATTTTTATTTCACCACCATTAATAAAGTACAAGTGTATGGCTGTTTAGTTCATTTAATAAAGCAATTACACCAAGCGTTCACAAAAGAACTTTAGTCTACCTTTATGTATGAAATTCTGAGGATCTTTCTGAGTTCAAGAAAAAACTGAATCGGTATACAAAAGAAGAAAATGAATTGTTCAAGATATCAAGTTGAGAGAAGGCTTGCTGTGATTGCTTATGGGATGCAGCATGCTGAATTTTGACCTCTTTAACTTAAAGAGGGGTCTGAGAGGAAATCACGCGTGTGCCTGCAGCAATGGTAACAAAAAAACTGTTCACTATTTCTGTGAATGCCCCTATTATTCAACTGCTAGAAATGTACTACAAACTAGAGTAATTCCCTTTGCACCCTTCACAATTTCAGCTTTTGGCTCCAAAACACATGAACATCTCAGCAAAATGAAACAATTTTTGATGCAGTGCATTAGGTCAACAGGCAGACTGGAAGCAGTCACATATTTCTGGTGCAGGATATGAAAGAGTGTATTACATATATATATATATAACTTCCTGGTGAGAAGGCATACTTTAACATACCTTTCCCTGTCTATCTGTATATATATATATATAACTTCCGGGTGACAAGGCGTACTTCAACATACCTTTCCCTGTCTGTGGCGTCCTGTAACGTTTTTCGTCAACCCATGTGGCATCCCCACTCTGTTTTTGTACTGTGATGTCTATCTTACCACTAAATTTGTCTCTATGTCAGTGACTTGTTAATTTCTCCTCCCACTTTCCCATGTGCAAGACCAATTAATATAGGGCATTACCCTGTTTCCAAATTGTATTTTTTTCAGAAATAAAAAAAAAATCATATTTAAACCAAGATCTTTCATGAAAATGCAATGTTTACTTTTGGTTCCCCATTCCTATAATAGTGATATGTACCACCATTGATAATAGATGGCACCGTAATTCAAGTACATAATCATTATAATGTACTCACTATTCGCACTGGCCCGTCAATGCTGCAACAACCAAATGTAGCAAAGACAGTTACATGCCATCACTCCACAATTATTATTATCACAATGATCCTCACACATGTAGTGACAAGTCAATCAAGTGCATTCATAGACACACTTGGCAAAAAATCTTCCAAATGAACGCAACTGCTGAACCGGTGTCGTGACACTGTGTCAGTGAGTAGTAGTAGGCCTAGCCATGGCATCCAATTCCTCTGGCTCCACACCCAAAATGACCTTTGCTAAGTGCTGTCATTATTGTTGCAAGAAGCTTGCACTTAAGAAAGATTTGCCCCCGAAAAATTATCCAAATAGAACAGGAAAGCTCTATTTCAAAAATTGCCCAACACAAGCCAATTTATCTGCTTGCCATTGTCATTTACTTTCAACCATGATATATTGATTTGTCACATGACCTCATCTAGCCAATCATATTTGTAGGACAATGTTCATCTGGCGGGACCTTATGACGTTTTCTAAGTTCCAAAAAGCTATAGCAGCAGGATAGCAAAATGTAGGCCTGAAATATAATTATGATATACTTCAGTCTGTTTTTTACAATCAATCTTTTAAGCCTAGGTCTATTTGAAACGAAGGTTGTTGTAACTTAGATCACAACTATAGGGCCTGTATTTTTCCGTTTTTAACGGAAACGGAACGGAATAATGAATTTTTGTCACCTGTGAAACGGAATTTGCTGTTTTGCCTCAATGTGTTTTACATACAAAGAGAACTACTGAAACGGAATTTGGAAATTTCTGGCTGGTGAAACGGAATTTCTAGTTTTGTGAAACGGAAAAATACAGGCCCTACAACTATCTTCACACCTATGCCCCCCTGCCCCACCCCCACCCTCATTAAGGGCCCTGCTCATCTCCAAAGCGGTTAATTCTGCAGTGGAGGGAATATGCAAGCAAATGGGAATGGCATAAATATAAGCGATGATAAAGGGTGAAAATACGCCACTTGTAAAACCCAATTTTTTGGCTTCAAATTTGGGGGATTTTCAACTTGAAACCATATTAGAGTAGGAATTAAGTGGAATGATGGGTGGAATATATATCCTGGTTCTAAGCAAGTCACTCCTTCTGTGTTGGCACACTGATCATGCCGCCGCTGTCACTGTTGAACAAAAATTTTTTATCATACATGCCTATCTGGTAGGCTTCATAACATTGCAGTTTCACTTCAGTCTTGCTTAAGGACAGGATGAAACCATCTGTTATCTGAATTAGTTTCAGCATTTCAAACCAACGTAGCTGTTTCCTGGATGGCACTTAACTGAGGTTGCCCCCCCCCCCCCCCCCCCCCGCCAACATTTACTGTGAATACA